>CAUYRH010107309.1:0-17219 GCA_963574655.1 Perodicticus potto | reverse complement strand
GTGTCTCCCTGGACATAAGTATGGGAAAGGCTGAATTATATCCATTGTAAAGGAGGAAAAACAAGAACAAATTGCTCAAGGACAAGGCTGTGGATCACTGGCAAATTAGTCAATATCCTGAATTTCATGTCTTGTATTTTGGTATTTTTACTAGAATTCTGGTAGTATTAACTGGAAGGAAATATGTTGTTTATTGATTTGAACTAATTTGATAAAAATGTCAAGATACAATTCCTAATTTTCATGTTTTAATAACTAATATTTATTGAACATTTATTATATGCCAAGCACTGTTATCAACACCTTAGATGTATTCATCCACTTACTTTATGAGATAGGAATATGTCACAAATCCTCATTTGACAGAAGAGGAAACTGAGGCACAGAGAAATTAAGTTACCCAAAGTCACATAGCTAGCAGACGGCAAAGCTGAAAGTCAGCCAAGGCAATGTGTGCTCATAATACTAAACTATACTGACTGACTCATGTGGTAATATATATTTTTACCTTTTTAAGAAAACAAAGTGAGTCTCGGCTTCCAAAGCTCAGCAGTTAGGGCGCCGGCCACATATACAAGGGCTGGTGGGTTCGAACCCCGCCCAAGCCTGCTAAACAAACAAACAAACACACAAACAAAAAATATAGCCAGGTGTTGTGGCAGGCACCTTAGTCTCAGCTACAAGGGAGGCTGAGGCAAGAGAATTGCTTGAGTCCAAGAGTTTAAGGTTGCTGTGAGCTGTGACGCCATGGTACTCCAACCAGGGCGACATAGTCAGACTCCGTCTCAAATAAAAAAAAAAAAGGAAAGAAAGAAAGAAAGAAAACAAAGTGGGGAAAAAAGAAAAATAAAAATCCAACCCAGCCTATATCTATTGCATCCACAAAATAACAGCATAAAATACCACCACAGCATTGTTGAAATACCAGCATAGGTATTTCCCATTTACCGTGATCCCAGGAGAGAAACTGATCTATCTTTGTTCCTTTATCATGTGCAAATAGCTCAGTAGTCGTGTTTTCTGGATGCTGTGTATCCTTATCTTTTCCAAAGTGGAGATAAGGTTGAAATTTAGTTAAAACTCAAATTTAACTGTCAGAATCAATTACCAGGTACATGGCCCCAGTCGTGGCACCATTTTTCCTTAAGGAATATAACTTCAACTGATATTTACAGTGCAATGTTTCTGATTATTGATCTAGCTTTTTATCAGCTCTGAGACCTTTAATGAGTGATGCCTTATTTTACTGCTCTTCTTCTCCATTTAGTTCTGTGTTCTCATTTCCTTTCTGAGGCCTTAAATTTGGCAAATTGGAACTGTGTTTGGAAATAGAGGCAGACAAGCTATTCTAAAGTCATGGTTTTGTAGAAATCATTGAGGTTTTTTATTTCCCTGAACTTAGAAAATGGGAAAAATCTTAAATGTTTTCTTCTCCTCCAAACACCTACCTTAAACTTTTCAATTCTCTCAGTAAGGGTATCATAACTCAAACTGACTCTCCCTTCTAGGAACTATAAGAATCTATAGGTATTGGGCTCCCAGGCTAAAAATGAGAATCTGGTAGTGGCTTGAGCCACTCAGCCACTCCTGAGCCCTCAGGAAACTCAGTTTCTGCTGCCCGTGACAAAGGTGAGACAAATACATGTTGGTGTGTGTCCCAATGAGTCACAGGATTGTAGATCTGGAAAGGGCCTCAACCTTGTCTTGTCCAATGATACCTATTTTGTGCCAGTCTCACAAGTGATTTCCAAGTAGCCAATTGGGTTGGTGGTTCTCTTTAGAATCAGAGGGGGAGCTTTAAAAATGTAGATGCCCAGCCCCCACCAAACACCAATTAATCCTGAACCACTGAATCCAGAGCATCATATTTTTTAAAAGCACCCCTACTGATTCTACTAGCCCACTCTGAATGCCTTTAACAAGGAACTGGGAAACTCTTGAAGATACTTCTTCACTTTATTTTATTTATTTATTTATTTATTTGTTTTGAGACAGAGTCTTACTATGTTGCCCTGGGTAGAATGCCATGGCGTCACCGCTCACAGCAACCTCAAACTATTGGGCTCAAGACATTCTCTTGCCTCAGCCTCCCAAGTAGCTGGAACTACAGGTGCCCACCACAACACCTGGCTATTTTTTGGTTGCAGTTGTCAGTGTTTTTTTAGCTGGCCCGGGCTGGGTTCGAACCACCAGCCTCAGTGAATGTGGCCGGCACTGACCACTGTGCTATGGGTGCCGCCAGACACTTCTTCATTTTAGAGAGCTCTCACATCATCCATCCTTTTTATAGGTGAAGAAACAAAATCTTAGAGTGGTTCTTTTATTTCCAAGTTCTCACAGTTAGTTTTCCTAAATATTTATTGATTGTTTACTATATTTCAGACACTTTACATAAATCATCTCATTTAATTACCTTTCAAAAGTAAGAACAGCAAAGATAATAGAGGTTAAGAAACATCACACAGCTAATAAGTGAAGGGTCCAAATAATGAGTGCATACATTAAAGATAAGGCAACATTGTCCTCATTATCACATTTTAGTCTCTCTCACGTGACCTGCCTTCCTCGATTCTGCCTAGAACTTCTTTTATCAAATGTAACTATTCAGCACAAAACAAAGACCTGATCTTTGTTCAGGCACCATAGGCACTATGAAGAGTTAATTAAAGTAACCCAGGGCTCAAAAATGCCTTTACACCCTCAACTATGAGGTGATGCAAGAACATGCAGGGTGTAGTGATTTCCCCACAAAATTTTCTAGATTATTTCAGTTACATAGACTTGGCATAAAGATATCAAGTTCTTGATGCTCTGGAGAAAATCTTCTTTTCCGTGACTCTGTCCTTAAGGTTTTGGATGCAGAATGTTCTGTGCATAGTTTCTGCACAACTGAGTCATTGTAAGGGAACAACTCTGTCATGGAGTACCATTTTTCTATTGACAAGGACAGCTCTGTTCACAATAAGTCACTGTCAGATCCTCTTGTAATTCAAACCTTTTTTCTCGTAACATTCTCTTTTAATTTGGCTCCCATTTACTCTAGCTGTCCAAGAATCCAACAGTTCTAAAGAATGGACTCTAAATAACTCCTGGGACCTCAGCTAAGCACTTTTTCTGCTCCCAATTCCTATAATTTTCTAAACTCTACAAATCTAAACATATCAATGAGTAGTCTAGATTTAGAATATCCTTTAAAGATTTCATTTTTCTCCAAAGAGGTCTGAGAATATTATTCTTGCGAGGTATGAAAGAGTGGACATTGGAAATTAATAACATTTGAGGCATTTCCCCTTCTAAATCCTCCAACACAGCCATTAGGCCTAATGATAAACGTGGCTACAGAGGACCAAGGGTCACAAACAGGTGTATTTGTAACATGGAGGTTACTGAAACCAAGTTGGCAACTCTCATGAGTTTACCTCTCTAGTAATCACAGGTCTGTAAGTGACTTTTTGTGCTGTCTCCCAGAGAGACCTTGAATCTGGCCCTGGGCTTAACACGTGGCACCTGTTTGCTGCATCCAGCTTCAAAATTATCTGGTTTTATAATTAGAAGCAAGTAATAAATAAGCATACTGCAACAAGTAAGAAAGTTGTGAAATTTTTCTGCAGTAAAATAAAAATAAAATAAAACAAAATTAGGCCAAATGAGAACACATCTGTGATAAGTTAGTTGCACCATTTTTTTTAAATTTCAGATATACATGAGGGTACAAATAATTAGGTTGCAATGTTTGCGTTTGTTAGGCAAGGTTTCTGTGGTAGTAGTGCCTGCCCCAGGAGGTGTGCCATATACCCTTACATTGTGCCCATTAGGTGAGCGCTCACCAACGCTCCTCTCTCCTCCTCGCTCTTCCCTGCCTCCTCCCTCTCCTCCAACTTGAATTGAGTTTTTCTCTTGTGTGGGCATGTATTAGTTCGTGAACTGGCTTCATATTAGTATTGAGTACTTGCTTTTCCATTCTTGTGATACTTTACTAAGAAGAATAGGTCTCACCTACATCCAGATTAATACAAAAGATGTAAAGTCTCTATCTTTTTTATGCCTGAATAGTATGAGCTCCATGGTATGAGCTCTACTCTGTCAATATGATTTTTAAAAAATGCTCATTGTGATAAAATACTTGTAACATAAAATTTACCATCTTAACTATTTTTAAGGGTACAGTTCACTAGTGTTAAGTATAGTCACACTGTTGTACAACCAATCTTAAGAACTTTTTGATCTTGCAAAACTGAAATTCTATATCCATCAAACAACAGCTCCCCATTCCCTCTCCTCTCAGCCCCTGCTAACAACCTTTCTACTTTCTCTTTCTATGAATTTGACTACTCTAGGTACCTCATAAAAGTGGAATCAAACAGTATTTTTCTTTTATTGACTGGCTTATTTCATTTAACATAATGTCCTCAAGGTTCATCGATGTTGTAGCATGGGTCAGAATTTCTTTCCTTTTTAAGGCTGAGTAACATTCCATCGTATGCATATAACACAATTTTGTTTCTCTATTAATCCATTAATATGATTTTTTAATCCTAAGTAGAAACCAATTTTTATCTGCACTCCCATGTTAACTGCAGCACTATTCACAATAGGCAAGATTGGGAATCAGTATACTAAGTGTCCATCGATGGATGAATGGATAAAGAAAACGTGGTACGAAGATAAAAGGGAATATTATACAAATATAAAACAATGATGTCCTATCATTTGCAACAATGTGGATGGAACTGGAGAACATTAAGTTAAATAAAATAAGCCAGCACAGAAAGACAAATCTGCCATAATCTTACTCACACGTGGGAGCCAAATATTAAAAATAATTGATCATATGGAGACCAGAGAGTAGAATGGTGGTTACCAGAGGCTGATAAGTGTGTGTGTGTGCAGAAGGGGGATAAAGTGAAGACAGTAACAGGTGCAAAAATATCGTTAGATATTTGGATAGAATGAACGATATTTGATAGCACAAGAAAGTAACAATAAGTTAGGATATAATTTAAAATAACCAAAAGAGTGGTACTGGCATGTTCCTCATGTAAAGAAATGATAAATACTAGAGGTGACAGATACTTCAAGTGCCCTGATATTATTATGCATTGTGTGCTTATATCAAAACATCACCCACACCCTATAAAGATACACAACTTTTATGTACCTATAATAATTATTCAAATATTCAAAGGATGCTTTTCTTGAGTTCTAAAAGGCATTAATATTTACCAATATTTATGTAGGCATATCCCACTGTATTAATCAAGCAATCATATTCTCTTAGGAAATCACACTGAAGCACTATAATGGTCACTAAATAAGTAGTTTTCAGTCAGCAAACACCGAAAACTCATACTAAATGCTATCTAAATGACAGAGCATACATTGTCTCACATATCTTTGCTAAGAAAGCTGCCTTTCCTTTATCAGTTTTAAAAATATATTCTGCTATCTGTGTACCAATAAAGCTTCACTCAGTCTTTCCCAGTTGAGTGCCTATAAGGTCTCCTACAGAAACACAAACCTTCAGGCTTGGTAGAAAGAATAGAAATCTTTCTTTCTATGTTGAATTCAGCTACTATGAAAATAACCTATATGCATAACCCCACTGCAAGGCTGTTGCCAGGGGCCTCTCTTATAGATAACATTAGCTTATGGGACTCCTTTGGTTCTTCAGTAAATATAGTCCTTGGGTGACCTCCTTGCCCATATTGAATTCATTCACTCTTTAGTGAATGAAGTGTTATGTCAACTTCCAATCAATCTGTTTGATCCAAAAATTAGAAACAGAAAGTGGATATAATTTTTTACAAAGGATGAGAGGAAGAAAAAAAAAACAGAAACAGTTCTACAGGCTGAGCACAACTAAGAAGTACTGCCCTGTCAATGGGTGTTTCTGGAAGCTCATCATTGATTACTAAGGGGTGGACACTGCATGCTAGACTCTGTGTTTTCCTGCTGTCCTCAAGTAGAGTGACTTCCCTACGTCATTGGGATGCAAACCTTCCTGTGTATTTCCTTGCCCTGTACTAAAAGTCAAACAACATGCATGTATTTCTTGAAATTTAATGAATATTTGAAGGATTTTCTGAGAATTTTACAGCTCCTGTGATATGTGGAGTCACTGGCTATCCAAATCATTAAACAAGGAGATAATGAATAGCAAAATCAATTCCTAAACTTTTCCCCAGTTAAAGAAATAAAGAATTCCCCAGTTAAAGAAATACTAGTAATTGAAATACTAGTAGTTGAAAAAAAAAAAAAGTAAAGAAATGCTTACCTGGAAAGGAGAAGTTTCCTGAAGTATCAACAAATTTATCAGTCATTTCTCCAAAAACTATCATCATTAGAGGAAGGCCTGACCCATGGGCTATGGCCATGATGGTACCCAGGGACATAAACAATTTATCTTGCCAATCAGAGTACCGAAACTAAAAAAAGGAAATAAAGTAATACTTAATTGTGGAATAGAATTTCCCTTTTCCATAATTATGTATTCTTTGGATTTTTACTTAAAGTCTACACTCTTTCTTTTCTTTCTTTCTTTTCTTTTTTTTTGATTTGAGACAGAGTCTTGCTCTGTTGTCTGGACTACAGTGTAGTGCCATTCTCATAGCTTACTGCAACCTCAAACACCTGGGCTCAATTGATTCTTCTGCCTCAGCTTCCTGAGTAGCTGGGAACACACCACCACACCTCGATAATTTTTATATTTTTTCGTAGAGACAGGATCTTGTTCTTGCTCAGGCTGGTCTTGAACTTCTGACCTCAAGCAATCCTCTGCTTCAGCCTCCCAAAGTGCTAGGATTGCAGGTATGAGACACTGTGCCTGGCCCATACTTTTTACTTCTTTTCTTTTTTTTTTCTATTTTGTGTTGGCCTGTACTTTTTTAATAGTTATAAAGAGATGTGTTAGAGAGAGAGAATTTCAACCTAAATCATTAACAGAATAATTTCATGATTCTCTTTATCTTGTATTCTATGAAGAAATCAATACAATTCTGTTTAATCAGTATCTGATTTGGGTGAATGATTACAATATTGTCAGAAAGGATTAAGGTTTACTTCTACTAAGAAATATTATTTGATCTCCCAGAGCTCCTGAGGTAATGAATTAAGAACAGCTACAGACAGATATTAAGTTACAAACACACGCATACACACCACATATCCTTTAAAACAACATTCAGAATATTTCAGGAGGAGAATTAAAAATAGGGGGAAAATAGATGCTCTGAGTTTCGAGGATGAGATCCCTTTAAAGAGTTCAAGTTACCTTTCAAATGGCAGCTTAGTAGTGGAGCATAACAAACACAGTGGAGTGTCCACGCATATACTGTGGGTACTTTAGGGAAGTCTTGCTCATAGAGATAATGCTTATGCAGAATCATGAAGGATAGAGAAGAATCAGGGAGTGAGGGGGACATAAGGAGTTTGTAGGCTTAGGACAGCAAGGGGACTAGAAGCTACGTGGAGGATGTAAGTAACTCCTGGCAGTGGAATTCCTGAAGGTCACAGGACAAAGTGTGGGACATTATGTTAGAGAGCGGTACGGCAGGCCTCATGGCCCAAGGCTAAGGACCTGGGACTTAGCACTGCCTACAGAGGAAAAGGTGATGCCAGGTGTCACAGTGACATGCACGACTCTCCCATACTAACCATCAGATCAGGGTCATAACACTTCAAAAGGCATTGATACTCACTGTCTTTTTAGAGCTTTCCATTTTCTCCCATTTTAAAATTTTTGATTGACCCATCCATGGTTCACTTTCTCTTTCTTCTTTTTCCTCCTCTGCTTTCTAAGCTACGTCTTCCTTCTCTTAAGTTTCCATTTCTATATCTTCCCCTCTGTTTCTTGCATCTCTCCTCTCTTTTTAAACTTTTTACTCTGTCCATTTCTCCCAACCTCCTCTGAGGACAAACAATGATTATTGGGAGAGTGGTGATGAGTCAGGCTTGACAGAGTGGCCTCTTTGAGGGCTGAGACTGAGTCAGACCCGGTCAATACCCTGGGTGAGCCTGCAGCTGGAAGCACATGGTGGGGGTGGGTTGCGGTATGCAAACCTTTTTCAAAGAGTTTCAGAAGTCTGGTCAGGGATCCAGGGCAGGGAGCAAATTTCATCATCAAACACACAAGGCAAGCAAGAATACCAAAAGAAAAAAGGGCTCACAAACCAAGTAGAGCTTGGAATCAAACAAGGGGCGTTAATAAAGTCAAGAGCAAATGGGTAAGGGTCTCTAAAATTGCTATGAAAGGGACCAGTGTTCCTAAGATTCTCTTTTATTTATAAAAAAAACTTTTAAATTCTCAATTTTTATGAAATGAAGTTTCATTATGTTTCCCAGGTTGTACTCGAGGGATCCTCCCACCTCAGCCTCCTGAGATGCTGGATTACAGGTGGGCACCACCATGTCTGGCACCAAGGTTCATTATTTATGGCTCCTGGGAGAGGGAGAGAGAGCACTTGGGTCTGTCAGGCATGGTTAAAAGCACAGGTTCAGGTTGTCATGTAATAGTCTCTTTCGTATTAGTTAAACACAATTTTTTAGCCGATATCTTCCCCTCTGTTTCTTGAGTCTCTCTTTTAAATTTATATAAGCTTAAATTTAAAATTAGGCAAATTTCACACCAACATCCTAGGTAAACCAAGACTTGTTTTCAGTGTTTTTCAACAAAACAGTCTATTTGTAATTCCTGTTACAGAACAATTTTATCCTGAACCTCTTTCAGGACAAACAATTATCTATTCAGAAGTGGAATAAAGGTTAAATTTAAATTTAATTTAAACTAAAACTTTTAAATTCAAAGGAAAGTTTATATTTCTACTCAAAGGTTTATAATATTTTATTTTCTGTAGGAGGCAAGTTTAAAACCTGTGCTTTAGAACTAGATTTGGTTTTATAAATAATGTATTCTCCAACATACTAAGTTTTAAAAATATTTTACTGTTACCAAGACGTTTTTTTTTTTTTTTTTGAGACAGAGTCCCACTCTCTCCTCTGGGCTAGAATGCAGTGGCATCATCACAGCTCACTGCAATCTCAAACTACTGGGCTCAAGAAATCCTTTTGCCTCAGTCTCCCAAGTAACTGGGACTACAGGCATGCACCACCATGCCCAGATAATTTTTGTAGAGATGGGATCTTACTTTTGCCAGGCTGATCTCAAACTCCTAGTCTCAAGCAGTCCTTCTGCCTTGGTCTCTCAAAGTGCTAGGATTAAAGGCATGAGTTACAGTGCCCAGCTTCTTACTTAGACTTTAAAAACAACAAACAATAGCCAGAAAAAAGAAAAACAAGATTAAGAGTGGCGCCTGTGGTTCAAAGGAGTAGGGCGCTGGCCCCATATGCCTGAGGTGGTGGGTTCAAACCCAGCCCCAGCCAAAACAGCAAAAAAAGAATAAGGGATAAGAGGATAAAGAGTGTTTTGTGGTTATATGAGAAGTATGTGGGCAATGTTTAAGAATGAGCATGTGGTGTCTTTTTATGCATTTAATTGCTAAGTTGGAGGCTGTAGCTGACATACCGCTTAATTTGCTATCAAATAATGGCTGTCATAGTTTGAGACACATCATATTTACCAAAAATAGGCAAGTACTTTCTTCAGCTGCCTCTCTGAAGAAATGAAAAACAGATTAGACTTCTTCCAAAAATATGTTGGTTTGCCTTATGCCAGAAGAAAAGCAATAAAAACTATCCCAAGCTTAATCAGAATCCTTAATAGTTACCTATATTTAGCCAGTTTTCCTGGAAGCCAAATGTGAATAAAGATTTCTTAATTATTTTAAAATTTCTGTAGTTAATAATTATCTTATTTATAAGCAAGTTTTAAGCTAAATTTGCATTTAAGTTAAATTTGCATTTAAGCAAATGCAGAGCTAGTTTCTTGAAATCAGTGAGTTTACATGGTGCTACTAACATAGCTCTAATTTCCAATTTCCTGTACTCCAGTCACCTCTGTCCTGTGTCATAGCCAGCCTGTCAAAGTCTTCCTTTATCATCCATCCTGAGAATGTGGGTTATCAACTATAATAAGGCAACCTAAAACAGCACAGGTGCAGCTAAGAACAGCACAGGACAATCTATCACTGCCTGTAGACAATCTTAAAGTACATGTTCTAAGCTATTGATTCAGACCCCAGGTTTGAATGAAAGGCAAGATTATTCACGATTAATATTTCACAGCTTACCAAAGTTAATGGTCCAATCAAATTCACTTTCTTTATTTTTTTCCTGTCTCGGTTGCTGTAAAAAATAAAATTGTTTAAATTTAAAACTGTTAAACAATGTTTCATAGTCAACTGAACATAACTTTGAGTAATTGTGATACTCAACTATTTATAATGTTTTCAAATAGAAGAGTGATGTTCACAAATTGCCAAAATTTAACAACACAGCAGGACAGTTGCCAAGGGCAAAGTAACTGTCCAAGGTACTACAAAGATATATGGACACATGAGGAATGGTCACCTGCCCTATAGCACTCACAGAGAGAAGAGGAATATGTTCATGTCTGCCAAATCAATTAAATTCTTCATTTTTCTAAAAAAAGTTTTACATATTGACCTAAAATTAGTAAAGACCACTCTTCTGAAGGACTGTAGGGAGTAACATCAGGAAATGCTAAAACTCAACCAATTTTCACCACTTTTATTGCTATCCCCAGTAGACCAGCCTCTTGCCTGATCGCTCCACTTCCACCTATGTGTGCTCCAGTCCATCCTGAGTCAGTAGCCAGAGGAATCATTTAAAAGCATAAATAGTATGTAACTGCTCAAAAATCTATAATGGCTCTCATTTTTCTTAGAGGAAAAGTCAAAATCCTTATGTTGGCTTCTCAGGCCCTATGTGATCTGTTTCCTTATTATTTCTCTACCCCTGCTTACTCTGCTCCAGCCACCCTGGCTTCTCTGCTGTTATGTGCACATGCTGAACATGTTCCCATCTCAGGGTCTTTGCACTGTCAGTTACCTGGACCAGGACTGTTCTCACAGCTCTCTCCTCTCACGTCTTTGAAGTCTTCATTCAAAAACTGCCTTAAAGATATTATCTGCCCTAACCACCTTACTTAAAATTGTAAAGTACCTCTTCCTTACACTCTTGATTTCCTTAACCTGGATTAATGTTTTTCCATAGCATTCATCACCTTCTAACATTAGCTGAAGTTTACTTATTTAGTATGAGTGTTATTTATGTCTGTCTTCCATACAATAACTCCATAAGGGCAGAGATTTCTTTCTTCCCCCACCCCCTTTTTCTTAAAGAGACAGTGTCTAGCTTTGTTATCCCGGCTGGAGTACTGTGGCATGATCATAGCTCACTGCAGCCTCTAACTCCTAGGGTACAGTGATTCTCTCTTCTCAGCCTCCTGAGTAGCTGAGCCTACTGGTACACATCACTGTGATTGGCTAATTTTTTTATTTTTTGTAGAAACAAGGTTCTCACTGTGTTGACAAGCTGGTCTTGAACTCCTAGGCTCAAAGAAGGATCCTCTTGCCCTGGCCTCCCAAAGTGCTGGGATTACAGGCATAAGCCACTATGTCTGGTCAAGAGATTTCTTTTAAGATAAGATGCCCTTATCCAGCCTGGGCAACATAATGAGAACCTCCTCTTTACATAAAAAGTTTTTTAAAATTAGCTGACTCTGGTGGCATGCTAGCTACTCAGGGGGCTGAGGGAGGAACATTGCTTGAACCCAGGAGTTTGAGGTTAGAGTAAACCAGGATCTCACCACTTACTCCAGCCTAGGGTAACAGAGTAAGATTCCATCTAAAAAAAAAAAAAATGCATTCATCTAGGTAGAGATCAAGTTTACACCTAAGACTTGATCTCAAATTATGTAAAGCATTTATCAAAATCACTGGACAAGCATCTGCCACTAAACACGTTCAAAATAAAATGCCACAGGCAAGAGCAGCATGATTGGAACAAGCAAAACCCAACTCTTAATTTGTTCTAGATAAGTGAAGTGGGCTTGCCTTCCTTTGAATGTATAATCTTTGGTCTATTTTCATAAAAATTAATCTCATTACATTTAACCTCATAATCTTACAGTCTTATCTTAACTTTCTGCATTTCTCTTTTGGGCTATTTTCCTATTTCCAACGGAAGGCTGTGAGCTTCACCTCTGAGGATCTCCCTGGGTTCTAGAATGCTACAACACCTTTTTCAGGGACAGCGCCTTTGTACACTCATCAAATGTTCAGCCAGTGCAACACATAAATAGCCTTCTTCATGAAAATGCCATCTATTAATAGATTCGGTCAATCCCAGCCAAAGTGGCCAGCTGATGGAAACCACATTTTTCTCTTTGAAGTAATACCATCCATCAGTTTTCCAATTCCACATGGCAACACTAAATTTTCTATGAATAATTATCATGGTACTTAGAAGGAATAAAGCAATGTCACCGGAAGAGCAAGTTAACAGACTAAAACAATGCTTCAGTTTGAGCATCAGATAGGCATAGGCATAATTTCAGTTGGCTAATCAGGCCCCTTGCAGCTTGAGGACAAACTACAGAACCTGATAAATTTGTCCTCTGGGTGATCACTGGATGACACAGGTCAATTAGTTCTGGGTGGCCTGCCATGAACTCAGAGACCATAATAGCTATTTCAGGCTAAAGGCGAACATGATTCACTATTTTCCCAAAGAGGAAACAAAGGCACACGACATTGGGCGCTTCTGCCCCTAAAGCCTCTGAAGTGTGCTTAAACAAGGGCTCTGGGGCACCAAATCCACAGCCAGAGCCGGTGGGAGAAAGACTTAAGTGAAGGAAGCACTGAGGTCCCCCCATCCCCACCCCAACGCCTGGCACTTGAGCAAAAACCCATTTGGATGTACAGGTTTGGGAAGAATAAGGCTGCTCAATGTCCTCCTCCTCACCTCACCTCCCAGAAAGCAGAAATACAGAACAAGCCTGACGAGGGGAGGGGGAAGAGGGGTAAGAAAAGATGAAGAGGAAGAGAAACAAGGCGGGGGTGGGGTGGGGAATTTTTGCTTCACTACCCTAGTTCAGAAAGCTCTACCAACAACAGCAGCAAGTGTCTGATACTCCATAAGCTTGAAAACCAGATGATGTAGATGAAAGTTATTTGTAAAAGCGTTAAGACTTACACAATCCAAGGAATGTTACCCAACACAAACATGTATCGAATTACCCATGCACAGAAGGAAGGGGGCACTTTTAAAGACAGCGTCATCTTCCCACATCTGAGGCTCCTCCAGGCTACTTAAAACTTTCGCTCCAAGGTCAGAACCTCAAACAAGACCCTTCAAAGAAGCCTCCAAAATAAAGGCTAAAGGCATCAACCAATTTTCTCAACTTCTTCCCAAGGCTGAACGTGGCCCTGCTGATTCGCAGAACAGCCTGTGGCTGCTGGTGAGGTACCTGGGGCTGCCCAGTTCAAAGACATCCTCCGCACTCCCGGGGCTCCAAGTCGTTCCGTTCCTTGCCTCCTCAAGATCCATCTCAGCCTGTGGAGAAAGCACAGCCTCAGATCCAAGGGCACCGGCTCGGGCTCCGGAGGGAGGGGGTCGGGGCGCCCAGCTCCTCGCAGAGCCCGCCCGAGGGTGCCGCGCCCGCGCCCGGGTAGCGGGCCGGGGGCTCTGGGCAGTAGTCCCGCTGGCCCGCCCCGCGCCCCCGTCCCCGGGTTTCCCGCCGCCTCCCTCACCTCGGACCTCGCGCTTCTCTGGCAGAGCGGCTGGGCGCGCGGGGGCCGCGGCCGCGGAGCCTGGACTTTGCTCGCCGCGGCTTCGCCCCCGCCTCCACGCGCGTCCGGCGGTAGCGATGCCTCCCTCTGCCGCCGGGGCAAGGGCCCCGGCCCGCAGGAGCAGCTCCCGCCGCCCGCCGGGCTCGCTCCGCAGGCCAGGCGCGGGCGAGGGGCCCAGCGCGCCGCCCTCGCCGCTGGGGGCGCCCGGCCGCAGACGCAGTCCTCTCGGGCGCGCCGCCAGCGCCAGCGGAGCTGTGCCGCCTGCGACCGATAAGGCCGCCGTCGGCCTGCTGCGGCCTCGCCTAGTGGGCCCTCCAAGCCCCTACAAGTGACTGTCACACTCCTGTGGAGCTCATTTTTCTGTTTAAACCCATGCCGGGCACAGTTTCTGGACGCCCCACAATCACAGGGCGGCGGAGGACCTGCAGAGGGTTGGAGACTCGCCTCCCCCTCGTGCAGCCCCAGTTCTGGTCCCAGACCCCACCATCTGCCAGGCGAGAGGCAACCAGGGCCAGCTCCGAGGCCCGTCACCCTCTTTGGAGGAGAGCTGTCGGTGCCCTCTTAGTACTTAGAGATGCAGAATTTTAGAGCTGGAAGGGGCTTTAGATACCACTTAATAACACTCCCCCCATTTTAATGTATGAAGAAACCTATGCCAAAAGAGGTTAAGTCGTGCCCGAGGTCGCGTCAGCAGCCTCCTGAGGCCCAGTGCAGTGCCCTGGCTCCCCATTTTAATATCAGTCTTTTCCCCGTGCTAAATCGTCTCTACTCCTAGCACCCACTTGAGCATGATTTTCTTGTCCTTTCCAATTAATTTCTCCGCACTTTTCCCAAAAGGAAGTGTCTAAAACAGGAAACAATATGGTCTTACGTCTTTGAAACCAATGCTTTTCAACTTGGAACCTCATATCTTATTAACTACATGGCTTTGGACACTTTGCTCATTTCTCTAAGCCTCGGTTTCCTCATATGTAAATTGAGGATAGAAAATATGTCCTTTAGCAGGTTATGGTGAGAAATAAATGAGTTACAAATAAATAAATTAGGAATCAATCAGAGAAAAGCACTTAGTACTATGCCTAAAACATAATACAAGTTCAACAAATATGGCTTTCTTTCCTTCTAATTAGGTAGCAAGATTACCTTTAGTGCTTCCATGGCTTATCACAGAATATATCCTGTGGTTTTCTTGGGTTTCCAGCGAACCTTAATCGACAACATGGCATAAGAGATGTTGTGGACAGACCTACTAGTGAATCTCACCTCTGCCATTCACTAGCTGCACGGCCTTGGCTTGATTCAGTCTCTAAATCTGTAAAATAAGAGTACCATTAAGTGTGGAGATGTTTGTAAAGGGCCCTGCACACGGGAGGGACCTGCTAACTATTATTATAGTAAAGCGCTCAGAAGAGGCAAATCAGCAGGCACTGGAAAAGAAGTCAGCAGCTCTGGCACTAACTACTGAATGTGCTTCTCAATCCTGCTCTGCCTGCTACCTAGAGCTTGGGTAGAACTTGACTTGAAGTTATGTGCTGGAGTAGAAATGTGCTTTTGGTCTCAAGCCTATAAATTCTTTTCCTAGCCCTAGATCCTAAAGGTTTTTCTAAAAATCTTACCATACTGTAGAACCTCTGTAAGTTGATTACCCAAGACACTGTAACACACTGGTCAACAAATGGAGGTGATCAACATAAGAAACTAGGCTGACTATACTGATATGTATGCATGTCCGGTCTATGAAAATTAAGTCAATTTAAGGAGGTGGTCAATGTAGAGAGGTGAAGGATCTACTGTATTAGGTTTACATATTTAAGTCCACGTGCAGATAAAGAGTTATCATAACTGGACTGACTGACACTGTTGTCCTTAGAAAGGCTTGCTGTCAAAATGGGCCCTTAGCTGGCATCTAGGAAGTTGGATTAGAGAAGAGTTCCCATCAGACTAATCAATGAGAATAGCTAATTGTATCTAAACTGTGCAAAAAACAAAAATGTCGTTTGTGTTGAATACTTGCTTTTCTTCAGGGAGTCTGGGATTTTGGTGCATTCTAGGTACAGGGTTCATATGTGATCGAACCTCACTAAAGAAAACTTGAGCATGGAGTTTCTAATGAGCTTCCCTGGTAGACTTTCACAAGTGTTATCATAACTTGGAGGAAATAAGAATTTCTTGTGTGACTCCATTGGCAGAGGACTCTTGGAAATTTTATCCTGGGTTCCTCCAGACTTGGCCCCATATGTTTTTTCCCTTTGCTGATTTTGTTTTGTATCCTTTGTTGTAATAAAGTATATTGATTACATGATGAGTCCTGTGAGTTTACACCTAGAGAATATTTGAAGCTGAGGGTAGTCTTGGGAACCCCTTTCCCAGTCCATGATCTATATTGAATTAATTTTTATATAAGATGTGAGGACTACATTTTAAAATAAGATCAGAATCTCCTGGCATAATATTCACAAGGTCCAAATTTCAATTGAATATCACTCATCATACCAAAAACCAAGACTCTGTCAGATTGAATTTTAAAATGGCAACTAATAGGTGCCCAGACCAAGATGACAGAGATGTTAGAAATATCTGACCAATATTTTAAAACAGCCATGATAAAAATGTTTCATAATAAATCATGAACATGCTTAAAACAAAGAAAAAAATAAAAAAACTCTTCAAATAAATAGAAGTTATAAAGAAAGACCAAATGAAAATTTTAGAGGTGAAAAAGGAAGTAACTAAAATAAAGTCAATGGATGGAGTTTACAGAAGACTAGAAGATAAAACAACAAAAACTGCTCAATCTGAACAACAGTGAGAAAATACACTGAAAAAAATTAACAGAACCTCAGGTCTGTGGAACTATAACAAAAGATCTAACTTTAGTGATCATAGTTTTACAATAAGAAGAAAAGGAATGTGAAGCTGGAAAAGTATTTGAAAAATAATGGCTAAAATTTCCCCAAATTTGGCAAAATTCATAACCCTTTACATTCAAGATAAGTGAACCCCAAAGAGAATAAACCTAAAGAAGTCTACACATTATAGTCTAAAGACAAATCTAAAACCCATTATAATCAAACTTCTAAAAACTAAATATCTATATACATATGTATATTGAAAACAGCAAAGGAGAAATGCACATTACTATAAGGAAAAATTGTTCAGGTAGTCTCAGCCATATCTTGGCTGCAACAGGCACTTTCTCAAAATAACATGGACATCCATGGTTAAACCCTGCCTGAGTGAGTCATCTATTTAAACTCCAAAGAGTGGGAGTAATGAGGTCATTGCCCATCATGACGCAAAGGTTTTGCATAAGCAAGAAGGGACAATGAACTCTTTTGTAAATTAAAAAAGTATTCCCTTTTCTCCACACAACATCTCTGGTTTTGGGATTTTGTGATTGTCTGTCTTTTCGATTAAAGTCATTCTAAAGTGGTAACTCACTATTGATTTGATTTGCATTTGTCTGATAATGTTATTCATCTTTTCATTGGTCTTTTATGTATTTTCCTT
>CAUYRH010107305.1:0-39613 GCA_963574655.1 Perodicticus potto | reverse complement strand
TCACGCTGTCTCCCTGTGTCCCCAAGGGGAAGTTCCTGGGTAGATCCCACCTGCCAGAGATGCCTGAAGTCCTCTCTCCCCAGTTTCACCGTGCCCAGCCACAAGGAAGCTGTTACTCGGCTGCCATCTTGCTCCGCCTCCACCTATTCTCACTCTTAAAGATCCTGACACTTCCCATGGTTTCAAATATTATCTCTATGGAGATGACTGCCATATTTCTAACTCCAGCCCTGACTTCTCAGTTTTAGTCCTTCTTCCTGTGTTTCAGCCTCTCATTTCCAACTACCTGGAAGGCATTTCCAACTGGCCTTTCAATCTAAGAATGTATGGAAAATCTGATATTCTACCCACAGACTTCTCCCTATTCTGATTTTTCCTCTGTAAAGATACCAAATGAGAGAAGAGTGCATATCAGGCAGAAGAAATCTATTCAAAAACTAGAGGCAGGCAAATCCTTTCAATTTTCCATGATCATGCCCTTTGCAGACACCTCTTCTCCCTTCTGACAGTGCCAGCCCAGTCCAGGCCTATGCTATATATAACAGTCTAATTGCCAACCTGCCACCACTCTCACCACTCATCTCCACCAATCTAGCAAACTACTTCATATCAAAATTAAAATATTGCTTGTACTCTACCACTTACAAAGATTAAATCCAAACTCCTGACGGTGACATTGAAAGTCTCTGAGAGTTGGGCCAAAGTCTGCTTTTCTGCCCTGCCTTCAAATCCTTGTTTCAGACAACTCTGTCCCAACCAAACCAGTCTACTCATGTGCCCGCAACACATTTTGTAGTCTCCTTGCTTTGCCTGGATAGGTCTCCTCCCTCTTTTAAGGTTATCCAAATACTATCTGTCCTTAAAATCTCCACTACAAGATCTTCCAACACCATTTTGATCTCCAGAGTTTTGTATCATCATCATCATCATCATCGTCATCATCATCATCACTATTATTATTATATCATGCTTACTATATACCAAAGACTGTTCTTAGCATCTTATATGTATTACCTTAATTTAAATTTCATAATTATGCTGTGAGTATTGTTATTATCCATATTCAACAGACTGGGAAACTGAGGCACAGAAAAGCTAAGCATCTGCTCAGACATATACCTAACGAATGGCAGAGCTATGATTCACATCAAGGCAGTGCAGCTCCAAATTTTGTGCTTTTAAACCACTGTTTTACTTCTATCTGGAATCCTTTGCCATTTTGGGCTACAATGTTAATTTGTTAATGAGCTGCTTTGAGACTTCTCTTCAGTTATTAGGCAGTAACAAAACATAACTTGTCTTTCCTCTCCAACTAAGCAAATTTCTTAGAAAGCAGGGAATGAAGCCTCTTGCTTTAATTTCTCCACAGTTACTAATTGGAATCAACAAATATTAGTTGATCGGTTTATTTTAAAAATACATAAGAGTGTGGTGGTTTGGGCGCCGCCTGTGGCTCAGTGAGTAGGGCGCCGGCCCCATATACTGGAGGTAGCAGGTTCAAACCCAGCCCCAGCCAAAAACTGCAAAAAAAAATAAAAAATAAAAAAAGAGTGTGGTGGCTCATACCTGTAATCCTAGCACTCTGGGAGGCCAAGGCAGGACCTTGAGACTAGCCTGAGCCAGCGTGAAACCCCGACTCTAAAAAACAGCCAGGTGTTGTAGCAGGTGCCTGTAGTCTCAGCTACTCGGGAGGCTGGGGCAGGAGGATTGCTTGAGCCCATGAGTTTGAGGTTGTGAGCTATGTCACTACATCACTCTACCAAGGGTAACAAAGTGAGACCCTGTCTCGAAAAAAATAAATAAATAAAACAAAACAAAACAAAATAAGATGAAAATATATAAGAAGGTGACAGGAATAAGATTAACTAGTCAAAATTACAAAATCTGGGAGAGGACTTCAAATCATTTTTAAGTATAGATGGTTTATTAGAGGAAATCTGGTTGTTGGCGGAGTTTCCATTTCCAGATGACAGAACAGGATCAGAAAAAACTTGTTAATGATTATACAGAGCAGAACCTCCAAAGTTGACTACCTCCTTATATTGACCACTTCCTTAAGTTGACCTAACATGTACCACATGTTTCAGTAGAATAGGCCTGGTTCCTTATGTTGGCCACTTCCACATGTTGACTAGTTTGTTTCAGTCCCTTGGGTAGTCAACTTACAGAGGTTCTACTATGAAATGAAAGGTAACCTGAGAAATTTTTTTCTCCTTAGGATTCCATCGAGAAAAAAAAAAAAAACCCCCAAGGAAAATTGAGCAGTCTTACCTGAAAGTAAAGAAATGGATTAGTATTAAAATAGTGAGCACATAGCAAGAATTAAATCAATGTTTATTTAATCAATGAATGAGCTACCTTGACCATTAAATTATCTAAGTTGTCTACTGTAGAACATGATTTTTATGCAAAACTGCATTCCAGTAAGTCCAACATTATGAGTGTTCTGAAAAAGGTACACACTGACTAAATAACATGGGGTTCTTCAGTTCTCCATTCAGAAGCTGGTTTTAGTTTTGGCATAGCTGACATTTCATTCTGGTAGTATTTAAGTGAGAAATTTAGTTACTTCTTAAAGCTACCTTTGCTTGACAAACATTATAAAATAAACCCACAAAAGGTTTTGATTTCTGCTCTCTGGCTAAGTTTTCCAAGAACCCAGAAACTAGAATAATTAATTTCCTCCATCCCTCCTTTTCTCAATCTCTACATCTGGAGGGGGTGGTAGCGTCAAACAAGGGAAAGCCAGACAAATCTGGCCAAGTTGGTCAGTGTTTGGGAGATCAAGCCCTTAGAGATGAATCATCTTTAGTAAAAGTCATTTAAGACTGACATAAGCACTAGAATGATCTATTAATATTTTTTAAAATATTATTGTGCAACATGGGTAAAAGTCCACATAATGGCATGATCAGCACATTCTATCCCTGTAGTCAAACCACTTCAGTGTAAGTCAAAATTATAATCAGAAACTAATTTCCTAAGGAAGGAGAGAATATATCACTATGATTCTCAACTACCTTTTTTTAATCCTGAGACATTGCTCTCATAAAAATAAAAAATATGTGTAGAACATATGATTGGTACGTTTTCTCTGTCTATAGAGAATTACACAGGAATCAAGGGGATGCTTGATGAGTCTGTACTCCAAAAGAGAGTGTGAGATAATCCAAATGAACAAAGGCATGGACAACAGCCATACTATTGACACTGAAAACAGTAGGTCCCCTTAAAGTTCATGGATATGCTCATTCAGAATTTCCTTTAGTTAAGTTTCCCTTTATTATGCTTAGTAAATTTAGGCCTTCAGATTGACCTATTTTTGTGGACATGTAAATATACACAGATTATCAAAGACACCTGCATGACAAGAAAAAAATTCTATCAATTTCTGCTGATTTTGCAGATCTAATGTATTGCGTGAATCTTCCATTTAACACGAGAGCAAGTATATCTTTTTTCTCTATAAAGATAGGGTCTTGCTATGACGCCCAGGCTGGCCTCAAACTACTGGGCTCAAGTAAGCCTCCTGCCTCTGCCTCCCGAGTAGCTGGAACTACTCTTTAATTTTATTTGTTTTTGAGAGATAAGGATAGGGGAAGAGTTAGGCAAAGTGCGTCACTTTGGCTCTCAGTACTGAAAACACGATACTCAATTTTATGCTATACACAAAGAAAATATCAAAAATAAGATAGAGTGGCAGACCTTTAAAATTTGTCCTCCACTCTTATATAGCAAATTTTAGCTGGCAAATGGCTAAACTGGAGACTATACTTTCCATCTTCCCTTTTCAGTAGATGTGGCCAGTATTTGCGTTCTCATCAATGGAATGTGAGTGGTAATGACATATAACACTTCCAAGTCTTGGTCTTAATGCATTGTGTACGTACTTCTCTGGTGTCACAGAGTTCACTAAAGAAACCATGGAAGTCACATCCAAGGGATGGCTGTACCACCTTGCCAGCCTGAGTTCCATGAGGTTGTGAGGAAAAGCCTACCTGACAGCCCTGGACTGTTAAGTTAGAGAAAAATAGCCTTCTATTTTTATCAAAATCATTTACCACATGTTAGAATCCACAACCACTCTTTGCAAATTCATAGTATTAACGCACCAATTTGACAGAAAAAATATCCCAGTATGAATCTATTCCTATACACTTGATGCCTAGAAATTCATTAGTTTCTTAAGATAAAAAAGTAATGGTGTAATTCATTGGATTAAACCCAAGAGACAACATTGGAAATAACTGTGGGTAAATTAAGGGGTTTCTAAAGAACACACACATTTTCAACACTATCAATAAAAGAAGAATGGGAGTTGGAAGAGTGGAAAATGATAAAAGTATTCATTGTGATTTTAATTTTGAGATCCAAGTACGTTCTAGGAACAACAGGTGATTATCTACATAACATTCTTTTAACATTTCTTATATATAAGAAGGAGTAATTTCAATTCCCCAAATTATTATTTACTAAGTCTACAGTTCCCTGTTTACCAAATTTTTAATCACATGTACCACATTTACCTATTATCAACAACTAGTTAATGAAATATTAACTAATATCTGTGTCTTAGTTTAGTCCTATACTACCAAATCAGCCTTATTAAGTATACTTATTCAACTAAACAAATGAACTCAGGGTTAACACTAATTTCTAAGATGGACAAAAGTTAAGAGAAGAATCTGAGATTCTGGTGCCTGAACTCCTGTAGGACAGATGGCTGGTATTAGATGTAATTTTAACCACTGTTCTGTTCAAGAGTTACACTGTGACACAGCCAAATTTGATTATTTATGTTAACCAAAAGCAGAACAACAGACAATCAAAGAAAACTCACAAATCACCTCTCGTGAGTTTTGAATTGTCTATAATTTTTAAAAAAGATTTATTTGATTGTATTTTTCTCAGGATAATATGAAAAACGACTTGTGTTCTCCAAGTAAAAGCCAAATGATGAAAGCAAAACCAGTAGCTGAACCAATTCAACTTGAGTACAAAAACCCACCACAAATAAAATGGAAAATAGACCAATTATAAGAGATAAATAAGATTTGACTACAGTTATTAAAAATAAGGTATTTTAAAACATGATTCTGTGTTACATGCTATATGGAAATGGCTCATAGATATGCAACTAGAGGAAAATTGTGCTCTATTAGAGTCCAAAAGCTAAGGGAAATAAATATTTCTAGAACCCCCTCAGGGCAGGGATATTGATGTTATTAGTGCTTTCCTCTTAAAAGTTGAGGTTCTTTACCAATACCTATAATGAATAAGATACCTGAGTCTGGAGCTTTTCTACACGTACTGCAAATTTTGAAATGGACTGAAATAGGTTAGGACTCAAAAGCACAGTAGGGGCACAGGCACCAAAAAGAGAGGCTCACAGAAAAGCAAGACTTCTCTTCCTCTAGCTTGCTTCTGTGCTAGAGAAGCAAACAACTTTTTGGCCTGGGTCAAGTTCCATCTTTTGATTTTGTTCAGTTACCAAGAAGTTGTTGGCGTTCAATAAGTGCTCAATAATAATACACGTTGTGGAAGTATAATAAATTAATATGAAATGTTCCATAGTGGGGCCCATTTTATAGATTGGGCTAGTAATCCATGAGCCGTATTTTTGATAAATTGGTTTATGCTACAATAAACTTTATTATATTACAACAGATTCACTGACTTACAGCACATTACACACTTGCAAATCCCAAACCTATAAAGCATTTATTTTTTATTTAAGATTGATAAAATCATGTCCATCTTAAGATGCCTCTGGGCACTTATATAAAAGCAAATACAAAATTCTAACAAAAAGAAAAACCTGGCTCTGTTCAGATTTACTTTTTGTTCTTTTTTAAGCACTAAACAAAAGCAGTATGCCTTATACTTGAAGGTCAACCCAAACTGCAAACTTCATAAAGATTTATTAAATAAAAAGTCTATCTCAAGAAAACACTACTATCTCTGAACACCAAAGACTTACGCCAACTAGCAGGAGAGCTTTAGCGGTGCCTCACTGGAAGCAAATGTTAAGATACTTAAGGGTTTAAGTATTAATTTTTTTTAAACCACTGCTGTGAACTTAACTCCAAAGCAAAGCAGACCTGTGATGTATCTCATGCTGCTGTTCTATGAGGCTACATGCTAAAGAGGTGGAACTCCACA
Organism: Perodicticus potto; assembly: GCA_963574655.1. Lineage (NCBI taxonomy): Eukaryota > Metazoa > Chordata > Mammalia > Primates > Lorisidae > Perodicticus > Perodicticus potto. The sequence continues at coordinate 33,451 of CAUYRH010107305.1, read as the reverse complement.
CAACATCACCTTCAAGTAGGCTGTACTGAACAGGGCCCTTGTTTTTCACATACACTCACAGCTTGATTAGAAGGACAGCAAGTCAAGAAAACACAATACCTGTCTTAATGCTCCTCAAAGATGAAACGGTAAATAGAAACTTAATGGCAATGTTTCTGGTAGTCTCAGATGAAAGATTCCTAAAGTGAAATACATTTTATTCATATTCATTCTAATTTTTCTTTTTAGGTTTCCCACACCACGTCCCCCATACAAAAAGCATGAAAAATATAAAAATGAATGTCAGAACACTATCACACTTGAACATATATTATTACTAAAAATAGTAAGTTTCATGGTTTGGTTTGGTTTTACTATTACACATCTATGTTTACATAATGCCTTGCATATAGTAGGTACTCAAGTAATTCAAAAAGGAAGAAAGGAAAGGTGGAAATAAAAACAGAAAGGAAAGAAGAGTTCAAAAAGAAGGGAATTTATTAACTAGAGCATTGGTATATATAAAACTATAAAATTCTCACTCTGGAATTGACACACACCCTGAAATCTCCACTAAGAATCAGTCAAAAATCTGCTTTCTTCCTCTGTTTCTAGCAAGAGTAATATAACACCAGCCATTTTTTCCAATTGTTATGTGTAGAAATTCTGAGGTTCCTATGATTGTTATCATACTTACTAAAAGATAAAACGGTATTTATTTTGTCAAGTGGAAAATTTATATAAACTTAACTACATGTTTAACCCACAAGTTTATACAGAGAGAGTACACAGAGGAGAGCAGAGATAGTTATGAGAGAATACAGTTACGACTCTAAGGCTGGCCTTCTTTACTCTCTTAATCCCTCACCCTAGTTGAGGTCATCTGTCCCCACACCTGCAACTAAACTATGTCAGTAATTGCAATTCCCAATTTGTATCTCCAATTAAGACCTATTTTCCAAGCACCAGTCCATGTATATCCAACTCTGTCTAGAAATCTCCATTGGATGACTGATGCATCTCAAACTTAGTCAGATCCAATACTAAATGTTTGCTCTCTACACACCCACAGTAAACTGTACCACCATTTACCACGTTGCTCACAGCAGAAACCCAGTGTCAAGGATGATGGCTCTCCCTCCTTCTCTCCTGCATCTTCCACATCTACTCTAGCATCACGTTTGTCATTACTACCTTCAAAATGTATCTCAATCCCAGTTCCTTTTCTGCATCTCCACTGTCATCACTTTAACCCAGAGATTGCAAAGTGTCATCTATGATACCCTATCCCATCTGGAGTGCTGTTCTGTTTGGCTCACAGTATTTTTATTAACTACTTACATTAGTTGCTAAAAGATGTAAATTAAAGAATTTAACGAAACATTCTGTATTCCTGAATTCTATTTAAAAGATAAAATAACTGACAAGACTGGGCACATAATCCTACTTGGTCTAAACTGGGTGGGTCTCAAGAGAGGCTACTTTTTACACAGGGCCTATCCACTCTGATTTCTTTGCCACCTCTCTATCATCTCCCAACGCTTATACCAAGAAAGTTGCCATTATCAATGAAGTTTCAATATTATTTTGCTCATATGGGTGTGCTTCATATTAATCCTTTTATGCTACCTGGCCATTGAAAGCAAATGAGTTTGTGAACCCAATTCCCATACAAATTCCCATTTTAAAATGTCAATCAGATCATATTGCTCCTGGTTGAACCTTCTAACAAATTCACATTAGCTAAAGGTAAAAAGCTAAACACCTTCCACGGCCTAAAAAGCCCTGCATAATCTGACCTGTCTACCCTCATTTCCTGCTCCTCCCAGATTCACCACGCTCCACCTGTACTGTACTAGCCTTTTCATTTTTGTTCCCAAGCTAGAAAGCCTCTTATGACAGAAGTCCACATGGGAAGCTCCTCCCTGTCATTCAGGTCTCAGCTCAAATGTCACCTTCTAGAAAGGTCTTTGACCACCGAACATAAAGCCCCCTCCCTTCCCACCTTTGTTTTCTATCACCTTGTCCTATTTTCCTCACAGTAATCATCACTCTTTAACATTATCTTGCTTATTTATTTACCTACCTACTGTATATATTGCCCTCTAGTATGTAAACTCCATGATGCAGACACCACAAATGTCATAATTACCATTATTAACTTCAGTGATTGGCTCTTAGTAATAAATATGTGTCAAACAAACAATGCACTACCATAACAGCTCTTGCTGCTTTCTTTTTCTTTTTTTGAGACAGAGTCTCACTTTGTCGCCCTCAGTAGAGTGCTGTGGTATCACAGCTTACAGCAACCTCCAACTCTTGGGCTTAATTGATTCTCTTGCCTCAGCCTCCCAAGTAGCTGGGACAACAGGCATCTGCTACAATGCCCAGCTATTTTTAGAGATGAGGTCTCACTCTGGCTCATGCTGGTCTCCTGTGAGCTCAGGAAATCCACCCGCCTAGGCCTACCAGAGTGCTGGGACTACAGGTGTGAGCCACCATGCCCAGCCCCTTCTTGAAGCTTTCAATAGGCTCAGTCAATGCTCACTAAAAACTCATTTATTTCTTTTACTCTAGAGGCTAGCCTCATTTGCAGGTTGGGGTGCCATATGACATAGTTCATCTATTCATTCAATAAATATGTACTGCATCTGTTCAAGGGTCTGGGACCAAACAGCCAAAAACCCTGTACTCCCTGAAGGAGTTTATACTCTAATAGGGAAGGACAGACAATAAATAAAGTAAGTTAGTAAATTATATAGCACATTTGGCCCTCCAAACACATGGATTCCACATCCATAGATTCAGTCAATCATGGTCAAATATATTCTAAAAAATTCAAACAACAATATTACAAAGAAGCTAATAAAAAAACTGAAAAATAAAACAGCATAACAACTATTTACATAGCATTTATTTTGTATTAGACATTATAAGTAATCTCAATAGAGTTTAAAGTATCCAGGAGAATGTGTGAAAATTGTATGCAAATATCACACCATTTTATATAAAAGATTTGAGCATCTGTACATTTTGATATCTGCAGAAGTCCTGGAACCAATCCACCAAGGACACAAAGTATATTAGAAGATAATAAAAACTAAAGGAAAAAGTAGTGGAAAGAGGATGTGTTGTGAATGTGTGTCAGTGAGTATGTATGTATAGGAAGAAGGGCTACAATTTTAAATAGAGTAGTCAAAAAAGGGCCCACTGGAAAGGTGGCATCTGAGGAAAAACTGGAAGGAGGTAAGAAAGGAAGCATTCCAGCAAGGGAATACAGGGAACAGCAAGTATACAGGTCCTAAAGCAGTTGTTCTCAACCTTCCTAATGCTGCGACCCAAAGGTTGAGAACTGTTATCCTAAAGTAAGAGCTCATCTGGTGTGGAACAGCCACTCAGAAACTTTTGATCAAATTCCAACTTCAACAGTGGAGAAATGATTAAAAATGTCCACTGGGCTTTCAAAAAACTCAATATCCAAAATCCTACCAGGCTTATCAATATTTATAATTAATGTGAATGGCTTAAATTGTCCTCTAAAGAGGCACAGGTTGGCTGATTAGATAGAAAAACTCAGGCCAGACATCTGCTGCATACAAGAATCTCATCTTACTTTAAAAGATAAATATAGACTCAGGGTGAAGGGATGGTCATCTATAATTTAGGCAAATAAAAATCAGAAAAAAGCAGGTGTTGAAATTTTATTCACAGATACAATAGGCTTTAAACCAAAAAAAGTAAGGAAAGATAAGGATGGTCACTTCATATTTGTTAAGAGTAACACTCCAACATGATGAGATTTTAATTAACATTTATGCACCCAATCAGAATGCACCTCAATTTATAAGAGAGACTCAAACAGACATGAGCAACTTGATTTCCTCCAGTACCATAATAGTCAGAGATTTTAACACCTCTTTGGCAGGGTTGGATAGATCGTCCAGTAAGAAACTAGCAAAGAAATTTTAGACTTAAACTTAACCATTCAACAGTTGGATTTAACAGACATCTACAGAACATTTCATCCTAACAAAACTGAATACGCATTCTTCTCATTAGCCCAAGGAACATCGTCCAAAACTGATCACATCTTAGGTCCCAAGTCTAACCTCAGCAAATTTAAAAGAATAGAAATTATTCCTTGCATCCTCTTGGACCACCATGGAATAACAGTTGAACTCAGTAACAACAGGAATCTGCATACTCATACAAAAACATGGAAACTAAATAACCTTATGCTGGGTCATAGATGAGATTAAGAAGGAAATTACCAAATTTTTGGAACAAAACAATAATGAAGACACGAATTACCAGAACCTCTGGGATACAGCAAAGGCAGTCCTAAGAGGGAAATTTATGAAATTGCAAGCCTTCCTCGAAAGAACAGAAAGAGAGGAAATTAACAACTTAATGGGACAACTCAAGCAACTGGAAAAGGAAGAACATTCCAACCCCAAACTGAGCAGAACAAAAGAAATAACCAAAATTAGAGCAGAATTAAATGAAATTAAAAACAAAAGGATTATACAACAGATCAATAAATCAAAAAGTTGGTTTTTTGCAAAGGTCAATAAAATAGATAAACCTTTGGCTAACCTAACCAGGAATAAAAGAGTAAAATCTCTAATTTCATTAATCAGAAATGACAAAGACAAAATAAAAACAGACTCTTCAGGTGGTTCCTTTGGCTCAAAAGAGTAGGGCGCCGGCCCCAGCCAAAACCTGCAAAAAAAAAAAAAAAAAGACTCCTCAGAAATTCAAAAAATCCTTAATTAATATTACGAGAAACTCCATTCTCAGAAATACGAGAATGTGGAGGAAATAGACCAATACTTTGAAGCATGCCAAGTGGTAGATCAGGATAGAACTAGTGGATATCATGAAAAGTGGTTCCCATGGCTCAGTGCCCATTAGCACAGTGGTTACAGTGCCAGCCACATACATCAAGGGTGGTGGGTTTGAACCCAGCTCAGGTGAGCTAAACAACTGCAACCAAAAAATAATCGGGTGTTGTGGTGGGCACCTGTAGTTACTTGGGAGGCTGAGGTAAGAGAATCATTTAAGCCCAAGAGTTTGAGGGTGCTGTGAGCCTTGATGCCACGGCACTCTACCAAGAGCGACATAGTGAGACTCTGTCTCCAAAAAAAAAGAAAGAAAGAAAGAAAGAAAAAAGGTTCCCATTCTGGATATATTTGTAAGGTAGGGCAAATAAGACTTGATGACAGATTACATGTGGCACATGAGATGAAGGAATATAGGACAATGTAAAGGTTCTAGCCTTTGAATTATTTCTTTCTGGTATAGGTCTTCCCCTTTCCTGCTGGTCCTCCTTGTTCTTCCTGCCTGGAGAAGACACCTGGTAATCTACGGAGATGAGCATGAGGACAAATGCCAACATGCCATGGATATCAGGGTGGAAAGACAGAAACATCCTGGTTCCAAAGGCACTATCAAGCTCTGATGCCAGATTATGAAAGTGGCATCAGAAAAATCAAGAAAAATGAGCACCCAAATTACTTAAGCCAAAATTTCCTTTGATTTGTACTAAAATGTATTCCTAATTGATATACATGGTGATTTTTACATAGGTACACTTCATTCTATTTCACTTTGATTCACTGCACCTCACAGCTATTGCATCTTTTACAGAATGAACCCAGCACATCTATCAGTGCCATTTACCAACAATGTGTGCTTTCTTTGTGCCTCTGTGTCACGTTTTGGCGATTCTCATAATATATTAATCTTTTTCATCATTATTATGTCTATAATAGTGATCTGGGACCAATGGTCTTTGATGTTACCACTGTAATTGTTTTGGGGTACCACAACCTGATCCATATAAGAAGGCAAACTTAATCAACAAATACTATATGTGTTCTGACTGCTCCAACAACTAGCTATTCCTCTGTCCCCCTCCCTCTCCTCAAGGCTTTCTGTATTTCCTGAGATAAGCAATATTGAAATTAGGACAATGAATAGCCTTACCATGGCCTCCCAGTGTTCAAGTAAAAGGAAGGAAGAGTCATAGGTGTCTCACTTTAAATCAAAAACTAGAATTGATCAAATTTAGTGAGAAAGACATGTCAAAAGCTGAGATAGGCCAAAATCCTGGCTTCTTGCACCAAATGGCCAAGGTGTGAATGCAAAGGAGAAGTTCTTAAGACAAATTAAAAGTGCCACTCCAGTGAACATACAAATCATAAGAAAGCAAAAAAGCCTTATTGCTGATAGGGAGAACGTTTGAGTGTTCTATTAGGAAATTAATCCAATCATAACATTCCCTTAAGCCACAGCCTAATTCAAAGCAAGGCCTACCTCTTTTCAATTCTATGAAGGCTGAAGAAGAGTTTGAAGCTAGCACAGATTAGTTCATGAGATTAGGGGAAAAGCCATCTCTATGACATGTAACTGCAAAGTGAAGTAGCAAGTGTTGATATAGAAGCTGCAACAAGTTATCCAGAAGATCTAGCTAAGATCACTGACAAAGGTGGCTATACCAAACAACAGATTTTCAAGATAGACAAAACAGCCTTATAATTAGAAGAAGATGCCATCTAGGATTTTCATAGTTAGAGAGAAGTCAATGCCTGGCTTCAAAGCTTCAAATAACAACAGGCTGACTCTCTTGCTAGGGGCCAGTGACTTTAAATTGACACCATTACCCAATTTGAAAACACTAAGGCCCTTAAGAATTATTCTAAATCTACCCTGCCTGTATTCTACCAATGAACAACAAACTCTGAATAATAGCACATCTACTTTATGGCTTGGTTTACTAAATATTTTAAGCCTACTGCTGAGAGCTACTGCTCAGGAAAATATTCCAAATATTACTGCTTACTGACAATACATCTGGTCACTCAAAAATTCTGAAGGAAATATATGCATACAATGAGATACATATTGTTTTCTTGCCTGCTAACAAACCATCCATTCTGCAGCCCATGTATCAAGGTATAATTTCAACTTTTAAGCTTATTTATATAAGAAACACATTTTTGTAACGCTATAACTGCCATATGCAGTGATTCCTCTAACAGATCTGGGCAAAGTAAACTGAAAACTTCCTCTAAAGGATTCACTCTATAAATGCCATTAGAAACCTTCCTGATTCATGGGAGTCGGTAAAAATATTATCATTAACAAAAGTTTGGAGGAAGTTGATTCCAAGCCTCCTGAATGATTTTGAGAGCGCCAAGACTTCAGTGAAGGAGGCAACTGCAGATGTAGTAGAAAGAGCAAGAGAACTAAGATGAGAAGTGCAGCCTCAGGTGTTGAATTGCTGCCACCTCATGAGAAAACTTGAACAGATGAGCTGTATTTTAGGGAATGAGTAAAGAAAGTGATTTCTTGAAATGGAATCTATTCCTGTTGAAGATGCTATGAACACTGTTGAAATGGTAACAAAAGATCTAGAATACTCCATAAATTCAGTTGATAAGGCAGTAGCAGGGTTTGAAAGAGTTAACTCCAATTTAGAAAAAAGTTCTACTGTGGGGCGGCACAGTGGTTATGGTGCCAACCACACACACTGAGGCTGGCGGGTTCAAACCTGGCCCAAGCTAGCTAAAACAACAATGATAACTGCAACAACAACAACAACAATAGCCGGGCATTGTGGCGGGCGCCATACCCAGTCCCCCACTCCCGTCTCATTTGGTAACTCCCTACCCTTGCTCATTGGCTCCATCCTCACCGCTCAACTCTCTCCTCTCCAGTCCTTTGAATCTGTCAAGTTTTGCATCTCAGATTCTCTGTGGATACTACTCCTTCCTATACCACTTTCCCTTTCCTTTCGCCTGGTTACCTCCTATCTTGCCTCAGGTCTCAGCTTAAACATCCTAAATTTCTCCTTCATAGCACATATCACATAAGTGAAATGATAAAATTATCTATATGATTTTTTTTACCTGTCTTTCCCTAAAATACAAGTTCCTTAATGGCAGAGACTTTTTCTGTCTTATTAATAATATCACCTGGCAGGCTCGGCGCCCGTAGCACAGTGGTTATGGCGCCAGCCACATACACCAAGGCTGGCGGGTTTGAACCCAGCCCAGGCCAGCTAAACAACAATGACAGCTGCAACAGAAAATAGCCAGGCATTGTGGCAGGCGCCTATAATCCCAGCTAGTTGGGAGGCTGAGGTAAGAGAATCACTTAAGCCCAAGAGTTGGAGGTTGCTATGAACTATGTTGCCATAGCACTCAACCAAGGGCCACATAGTGAGTCTCTGTCTCAAAAAAATAAATAAATAAGTAAAAATTAAAAAAAAAATCACCTGGCAAACTATAGGCTTTCAATAAATATGTGTTAAATATGTGAATGAAGCTTCTTTCCCATTGTGGAAATTTTGCTAAGTTCTAAGGTTTTTTGGTTTTTTTAAATTCCCAGGCACAAAGCAGTATTTCAAATTTTCAAATTTTGCAGTGTAAATTATATAAAACTCTATTACTCATTTAGTTACCTCTGACTCGAAAGTACATTTCTTTGCAGAAAATCTATACGTATACTATTCTCTAGAAACACATCAAAAACATTTTTATGTTCTATTTTCAGTAAGGAGTGATAGAATTATTTCAATTTCATTCATTTTCTCTCCACCAGCATGGTATAGATTTGCCAGGCTGAAACAATTCATTTCCTTTCATTTACACACTTACCTGTGAAGGTAGTATGAAGTATGCCATTGGAATCATCTCTCTTTGAGGCCTATTACATATGCTTTGTAATTTACTGGAAATTGAAATCATCAGTAATCATTTCTTCCTGTTCTCCAGTCAGGCTAGAATCCTCTTTTTACAGCTTTCTTTTCCGATTTTGCCAACACATTTTTTTCAAGTCATTTTTCCTCTTCTTTTAAAATGAAAATGTGCCTACAGAGTTCAAAATTTTAAAATAACGCATTCCTAGATGGCACCTTGGGATAAAGAATATAGCAATTTCAAAGTAGAATTTCTTTTGTGCCCAATTCAGGCATTTACCTTTCTCTGGAGATATGTAAACAAGTAAAGAAGTGAGGTCCATACATAAAAAGAAAACAGTGCACTAAAATGTTCACCTGAAAACCACCCTCTAATTCAAATATTGATAAGGGTCACTGTCAACGTGTTTAGGGCAAGAGCACAATCTACTTTTAAATTGTTGTAACCTGATGGAAAGGATAAAAGTTTGACACAGCATTCCTCTAAAGAGAGCAGTGTACAAAGATGAGCAATAAATCCATAAGGAAGTGGCAACAGCCAGCTAGACATTATAGAAAAAGCACAAGGAAAAATCAATAACTGCAGAAAAGGACAACAGAACCAAAGGGTAAAGGGGACCTGTAAATTCTAAGGATTTAAGATCTTTTGGAGAGTTTTCTTTGGATTGGGGTATTTTTCCCCAAAATTTGGTCTCTCACTTTAAAAAAGTGAAGGCTGTATTCTTAACCAGAAATTCATAATATTTTTAAAAATTAACCTACAATATGAATCCTTTTAATGCCCAGTTCTATACATGTGCCTTGAACTTCAGAGACATTCATAATCAACCCTGGGTATTCTAATCAGCTATCAAAGCTGGTAAGATAAAACATGATGTTAAAAGGGGTGTTACAGATCCCAGTTATTAACCTGTAAGACTTTCTTTACAAAGCTCTTTCACCCCAACAAGCTACTATGGTTAAATGGATAATGGACGTAGACACCTAACATTGCTAGCACAAAGGAAGTACTCGATAAATATTAGCTATCTTTTGTTCACATGATATTGCCCCAACTCTTAGGAAATAATATGTCTCCGAGCTTACAGTCCTATTAACTAGATTTGGAGGGCAATATCTTTGTCCCCAAACAGGTTGGCTCAGTATTTTTCCTTCCTATTTGAGAATCAAAAAGAAAGCAAGATTTCTGTAGGTCCTAACTTAGGCACTGTCAAAGTAAAGGAGGGAAGCAACCCAAAATGACAGCTGTCAAGAGAGAAAAAAAAAATCTTAATGGTAATAACTAGGTTTCTACAAAAATAACGTTTCATAGACACTTGATACCAGAAGTAACTGTGTACCTAAGCTTCCAGAGAATAGGGAACAACTTGTTTTCCTTTATTTCACAGGTTGTTTCTTGAAACACTTGTCTATACACGCTGTTCCCAATTCCTCTCTTCATTTTGAACCTAGTCTAACCAAGTTTTCCTACTACCACTCCTCTAAAACTGCTTCTCAAGGGCACACAGGATTTCCACATTGCCAAATCCAATTGTCAATCATCACTCCTCATCTTACATGACCTCTTGGCAGCCTGACATAGTTGATCACTTCACTCTGTGGAAATGGAAATCTCTTCCCTCTTTGGCTTCCAACAATTCACCTTTGCCAAGACACCATTTTGCTCCTGCCTCACTGGCAGTCCTTTCTCAGGCTTGTGTGTTGGATCCTCCTCCTGTTCTCAACCTCTTAGCACCGGTGATCTCATCCAGTGTTTAAGTGCTGATAATTCCTAAATTTATGTATCCAGCTCAGACTTCACCCTTGGACATTAGATATATATCCAACTGCCTCTTCACCATCTCCACTTGAAAACACCTAAAAGGCATCTCAAATCTAAGATGTTCAACTTCTTTTGGAACTTCTCCAAAATCTATTCTTCACTATATTTTTTATCTCAGCCTACTTCAATTCTATCCTTTCAGTTCTCTGGTCAAAAACCTTGGTGGCATCTTTGATTCCTTTCTGTCTTTGTACCCCATATCAAATCTATTGGCCAATGCCACTGGTACTACCTTTAAAATATATTGGAATCGAAAGCATTTTTTCCCTACCTCCACTGCATCTATCCTCAGCCAAGCCACCACCACCTTTTGCCTAAATTATTATTGTTAGAATGTGTCTATCCTTGACCTTGTACGACCTATAGTCCACCTAGTAGTTAGAATGATTAGATCATAGGATTCCTCTGCTCACACACCCTCCACTGGCTCTCCATCTCCCTCAACCAAGCCCTATATAATCTGGCCCCAGTTCCTTTCAGATACTGTCTTATACTACTTTTCCTTCTGCTTTAGCCCTAGTGGCCTCTTTATCATTCCAAAATTAGACAAGGTGTGTTCCTGCATCAAGGCCAGTTGCTGTTCCCTGTAACTCTCTTTGTCTATATTGGCTGGTCCATTAATCTTCTTCTTTACTCAGGTGTCACCTTTTTTAAAATGAGGACTTACCTATTTAAAATCACAAACTCCACCCTATAAATATCTTCTTCCCTTGTCCCTCTTCCATGCTTAATTTATTTAGTTTATTGTCTGCCTCTATTCATTAGAACATAATTACTATGAAGATAGGCATTTTGGGGCAAACTGTACTTTGCTGAATCCTCAATGCCTATAGTACTTAGATTGTTCAGGCTGGTCGGAGAAATCTTCAAATGGAAGGCATCACACAGGGTGAGGCTTATTCTGGGCAAAGAACACATTACATTTAACAATACAGAATAATGAACTAGCATAGTGTGCATTTGGAATTTATAAGCAGTTTGGTTTGGTTGGAGCTTAAGGTTTGAAACTGAAATGAAACTAACGAAGTAGGCAGAGATGTAACACTTACTAAGCATTTACTATGTGCCAAGCATTGGTATAATTTCATTACACTATTTTTATGCAATTTAATCACCACAGCACTCCTTCTATTGTTATCTCCATTTTACAGGTGTATAAACTGAGGACAGAGAAGGTAAGTGAATTGGCCAAATCACTCAAGTAATAAATGAAAGCCAAATTGAAAGCCAGGCTGACTGACTCTAGAACTGCACCCTAATCATTACACTATTATGCTTCTGTGAAATGGATCTTAGGTTTCATGGTACAGACAAGGAGGAGCCCCTGAAAGGTTTTACACTGGGAATTAGAATGTTTAGTTTGCATTTTAGGTAGATAGCAATAGAGAGAATGGACTAAACAAGGACAAAGAGACCAGCAAGGTACGTACTAGAGATGTTGAAGGCAGGATAGATTTTAGAAACACTGAGAATATAGAAATTATTAGGGGTTTTAATAGTGTAGTGACTAAAGACCCAGGAATTCCTACTCTGCCAATTTACCATTCTTTCTACATGTATTTACATTTAAAAGAAAGAGTAAGAAATCAAAAACTGAATTAAATCAAAATATCACTAAATTATTAGTTGCCTCAGCATCCAAATACCATAAACCATGACTCTAGTTAAGTTTGACTAGAGCATCTGGCTTAGGAACAAGAGGCAATTAAGGGCTTCTTCTTTCCGTAAGTCCAGTCTTACATCTTGGCATCTTCTCTTCTTCAGGTCAACACCACAGTACAGAAACCTAAAGCAGCATACTTATACTCATGTGCAGAGAGAATAAGAGAGAACAAGAATGAGATCACAGGATGAACACCTGGGTTAAATAAAGTGTCCTGGAGAACTTACTACCCTAACTACATGGATGGAGGAAGTATAAAAGTAGTCCAGAAAGGAACTACCTCACAAAGGCAAGAAACTGTCAAGAGGAAGATGAAGATGTCAAGGCTGGCCCAATGCTATTAAAGAAAATGAAGGAGAGAGTACTCTATGCTGCATGGTAAACAGAACCAGATCAATGTCCTGGACTCTGACCAATTAGATCAACGTACTGTTAATATACAATCATTCCTTTCTAGCCATGGAGGATTGGTTTCAGGCCCTTCTTGGATACCAAAATCCACAGATGCTCAAGTCCCCTACATTAAATGGTGTAGTATTTGTATCGTGTAACCTACATATTCTCCTGTATACTTTATCATCTCTTTAAATATCTCATGCAACGTAAATACCATATAAATAGATGTTACTTGGTATTTTTTAAATTTGTGGAATTTTTAATTGTTTTAGCATTATTTTTCATTGCTTTTGTTCCCCCAACATAGTATTTTCAACCTGTAGTTGGATGAATCTATGGATGTGGAACCTACCCATACAGAAGGCCAATGATATTAGACACTAAGTGTTGTGAAAATGAAACAGGCAAAAGTCAAACAGAATACACCATGATAGGTCAATATGAAAATAAAATTAATGCCAAGATAGTAGAGAGGGGACTATAATTTCACTTGGTATTGATTAGATTTGGAGGGGGTAGGCTGCTCACTGGAGCAATCCAACAACAAAGCTGTCACCTGAATCCTAGCATCTTTTGGGCTGACATTTTGAGTGCTGTTAAAGAAAATACTGAACAGCCTCTACACTGTAGTCTCTTATATGAGTTGAGGATTGGGACACATGGCCTCTCTAGAAGATCAAGGGGCAAAAAGTCTTTTTAAAAGATTCTGGACAATGTAGAATACTGTCTGCTATAAGAGCCAGAGTCAACACATATAATCCTCCCATCTTTGAAAAAACAGTTATAATGGCAACACTTCCCAGGAGTAATCTAGCTAAATGACACAATTCAAAAGATCTAGGCTTGATTACTAAACCAGTGGGAAGAGGAAATTCTGGGTCCAGTGTACTTCTAAATATTTTTAATACCACACCCATAGAAGATTTTCAACAAAATATGCGATTTAGTTATTTAGCCGTCTTAGTGTCACCAACATCTTGATGAGTATAAATTCTTGATGATCATAATAAAGGAAACCCTAAGGTACTGAACCTTTTCAGCTTATAAGAAGATACATCTCAAAGTAAAACCCTTAGACAAACACAAATTAAGATGTACAGTTAACATAACATACATGTTCCGTGATCTGCCACAAAACGGAGGAGTCAGTCACACATCACAGTTTTCAGTGAAAAGTGATCTCACAACTATATTCAGAGATTCATGATATGCCCATCACACAGCTGTTACAGATAGATCCACAAATTCTGTGAATGTTTTGTCCCCAGATCAAAGAACTTATCTGAATTACACAATGACTAATTCATCCCCTCTCAGAGGGATGAGTTTTTCCAATAAAAGAAAAATAAATTGAAATGTCAGCTATACTTTAAATCAAGCACTTAACTAACATGTTGCTTCTTAAACTGCAGATAAATATTCTGGCCTAAATTTAAGGGAAGCATGCATGCAAATGTGAGTTATAATGAATGAGCTCTATTTAGAGAATGGCTTTAAGGTATACATTTACTTTAAGTCTCAAAAAAAAATCTTTTGATTTTGTTAGAACAGGGCTTACATGCTGTTAGAAGTTACCAGAAAATGAACTGTGTATTATAGTTTCAACTCATCTATGTTCTTTTCACATTTTTCAAAAGCCCAAAACACTGAATTCTGCGACACTACCACAACCTTGGGGTATTCCCCAGACTCTTTGACTTAAAAACAAAAATCCAAAAAGAAATGCTGTCCCCAGAAATAATGAGCTTCCAGAACCTTGGCTGTAGTGAAAGCAGCCAGCAGGGTACATTAGACTCCACTCTTGCTATTGCAGCTGAGCCTGCAAAATTAAGGCTAGTAAAGTTACAAATATGTTGGTGGTGCCTGTGGCTCAGGTGGTAAGGCACCGGCCCCATATACCGAGGGTGGTGGGTTCAAACTCGGCCCCGGCTGAACTGCAACAAACTAGCTGGGCAAGCGCCTGTAGTCCCAGCTACTTGGGAGGCTGAAGCAAGAGAATCGCCTAAGCCTAGGAGTTGGAGGTTGCTGTGAGCTGTGATGCCACAGCTCTCTACCGAGGGCTAATAAGTGAGACTCTGTCTCTACAAAAAAAAAAAAAAGTTACAAATATGTTTTTCTTTTCAAATGGATTAGGAAGCTCCAAATGTATTCATCTTGGAATCTGAGTAATATCAAAGGTATGGGCAATGCTACTGAATAGAAACAAAGACTTCAAAACAACACTGCTATATTCCCCTCAAACATTCCAAACTGGAAATCTTTATTTATGTAATGCCTTTTGATTTAATGAGTGACCTGGAGTTCTTTCTCCAAGATCAAAATATAATCTGCTGGTTAGCCATTTCTCTGGAGTAGACTATTGCTCACCAAGGTCTCTTTCTTTGCCTCACTGGTTAAAACACAATTTTACTCAAAATGAGTCACACCTATTTCTAACTATCCATGCCAGTGTTTGTTACTGTGCATTACCAGCAAAAATGTAGAGGGAAGTCATCTAGATTTGTAAAGACAAATATATAACCCAAGACAGGAGGGTCTCCTTATTCCAGGACAACAGTTACTTGAGAAAGTACATTTAAAATGAATTTACTTGTAATAGGGAGCAATATTTCATAGTAAATGTGAAAAAAGGTTTCATTAAGTTAAAAATTGAGATTAAATGTAAGTATACTGTATCTTCTATTTAACAAAAATTTTAATATTTAAATAATAAATGCAACAATGTAATAAACAAAAAGTGGAAGTAGTAATAACAGTTGTTAGATATCTTTTAGTATAGTTTTATTTTTCAACACGTCCTAACTTCCTAAGCACAATTATAGTGAGAGATATTCTCCAACAAATATCTGGACATCACTAATAGAACTCAGTTTTCTTTTTGTTGTTGTTTTTGTTTTGAGACAGAGTCTCACTATGTTACCCTTGGTAGAATGCCCTAGCGTCACAGCTCACAGCAACCTCCAATTCTTGGGCTTAAGCGATTCTATTGCCTCAGCATCCCAAGTAGGCGCCCGCCACAACACCTGGCTATTTTTTTGTTGCAGTTGTCATTGCTATTTAACTGGCCCAGGCTGGGCTCAAACCCACCACCCTGGGTGTATGTGTCCAGCGCCCTATCCACTAAGCTACAGGCACTGTCTAGAACTTAGTTCTTAACACAGTCTTCTCTTGAAATGCCTACCAGGTCATCATTTTGGTGGAGTTTCTCTTTTTCAACTGTTTACTATAATCTAATACTGCCAAAATTTTATTTGTTAATGGCTTTGCGTGTGTCTGGCAGTTCTTCAGCCTCACTTTTCTTGATTTCATGAAATCTTTATTTTCTGTACTGTTACAAAATCTGCCATTTGACTTTGAAATTGAATATACTAATTTTATATCTTCCTAATAAACAGTAAAATACAATAACTAACGGATGAATACTCATCAGGGATGAATGTTTGAATGGGAACTAATTTTACACATGGACAGTTCATTAGTGAACATTTTTATACTACGATGACTTCTGTTTCCCTATGCAACCTTCAAAACTGCAAGACATGAGATAACAAATATTCAGGTAACAAGGGCACCATCTATGAAAGGCCACAGTCATCACAGAAATGCCTCTGTCTTTAGGAACTAGAAAAGTTTCTCAGGACACTAGAAACATATCCCAGAAGCACATCCTAACATTTTACATTTTAATATTGTCTTTCTGCATGCCCTACCATAACAGTATAAACAGACTGAATAAAATGCTACCTAGTAAGCATCTCACTCTTACAATGAAAATGATTTCAATCTAGCATCATTCACTAACCACAGCAGCAAAATTAAGATCTCGACTTACCAATTTCAGCATCCAAATGTCTACCTGGCAACTGCCATATTCCGGATTGACTAAATATTTTTAGAAGATTAAAAGATACAAGGCATGTGGACATTATTGTAGTCCTATAAAGTGTGTGTGTGTGGGTGTGTGTGTAAGAGAGAGAGAGACAAATTGATAATGCTGAGAAACAGAGAATTTGATCACCCTGCAGTAAAAGCTATTACTTTGTCCAAAATAAAACAATTCCTTTTTATCTTTGAAGCCTCACAAAAAAACAAAGATAATGCCACAAGATGATAAACGGAGATGGAAAAAACAACGCTGTGTGTTAAAAAGACCTTTGGAGTCAAACATACTTTCGCTTCAATCTCAGCTGTTATGTTCAAGCTATGTGAATCTAAGTTCATTGTGGTCTCTAAGTCTCAGTTTCCTCATTTGTAACATACAATAGTTGGGCAATAATAGCTCCCAGGTAAGATCAAATGAAACACTCAAAGTGTCTGGTAATTGTGGGCATTACCTGTGTTATAAACCATATCTTAGCTAAAAAAAATGACAACTTTCCTCCTCCTTACAGGCATTATGATTCTATATAAGCCTTTCCAAAATCTTTTTGTTTCTTGTACCCTCAATGAATCCCCAACAATAAAAAATAAATAAATAAATAAAATAAAATGGAAAGTCTTCAATAAGGCTCTACCTATCTATAAATATAGGTATTAGGATATCACTAGACACACTTCGTCAAAATCCCTTGATAAACCCAACATTATAAATAAAACTTCCCCCAAAACATTGAGGTTCTAGACCAACTATGTATCTCCTAAGCCTTATAAATAATAGGAGAAGAATTTCCATATGTGAAAAGGTTCTTTATTAGTGACACTGTGTAATATGACTGACTGTGAAGGTCAGCATATCTGTAGTTAGAGTCATAGACCATTCTGGTTTTGAAATCTTGGACAAATTACTTTACCTTCCTGTGGCTGTACAAAATAAGAATAATAAAGCCTATCTCAAAGAGTTGTTTTAAGAACTGGGAAAAAAAACTTGTG
The DNA here is from genome assembly GCA_963574655.1 of Perodicticus potto. Classification (NCBI taxonomy): domain Eukaryota; kingdom Metazoa; phylum Chordata; class Mammalia; order Primates; family Lorisidae; genus Perodicticus; species Perodicticus potto. Next base: position 16,018 of record CAUYRH010107305.1, on the reverse strand, counting down.
TAAAAGCACCAAATAATATAAGGCATCCTTACACAGGTAATACCATTTTCAAAATAAGATATCAATAATTGGTGCTTTAAAAAAACCAAAAACGGCTGGGTACCTGTAGCTCAGTCATTACAGCCCTGGCCTCATACACCGAGGCAGGCAGGTTCGAACCTGGCCAGGGCCTGCTGAACAACAATGACAACTAGAACAAAGAAATAGCCAGGTGTTGTGGCAGGCACCTGTAGTCCCAGCCAGCTACATGGGAGGCTGAGGCAAGAGAACTGCTTACTCCCGAGAATTAGAGGCGTAACTGTACAAAGAGTAACAAAGTGAGACTCTGTCTCAAAAAAAGAAAACAAACCTCTAAAGATTAAGAAGTGAATCAGATTCCTTCAGACCTAGATTCAATAGGGGATATTTTAAAACATATGCTTTGCAGTCTCAAAAGCATAGGGAAATGGAAATCATCATAATATAAAAATACAATATTTTTTTCCTCCTATTATACAAAGACAGCCATTCCATTGGCTATCTTTCTCTCTCTTCAACCCTTCCCTCATGGATCCTTCTGATATTCATTTAAACATGCATTAGTTAATGACTCTAATCTTTAAAAAGCACAGGTATTTCCAGCATATGTATTTTATACTTTATCTTTATTCACCTGCATAGCAAGTTTCTCAAAAAAGTTATCTAATTTTTCTTTCTCCATACCGTCATCTTCCAAAACTTTTTTTGTAAGTTCAACTCCTTAGTTAATTAAAAAGAAGAATGCTACAGCAAGCATAACAAAAGAGAAATAAAAACCTAGTATTATCTTCATCCTTTTCTTGCTCTACCCTCATCTTCCTACAGTAAGCAACATTAAAGTTTGATGTATGTCCTTCCACATCATTCTCTGTTCTCATATAAATCCATACAAACATTTATATACATATATAAGGCTGTTTGATTACTGACAAAAGAAGCATCATAATTAAAACTATGTGTTTTAGCTTTATGTGTTATCCATCTGCAATATATGTTATTCATCTAATAATTTTTATGGAAATCCCTCTAGGTCAATTCATAATGATACACAGACACACACACATATATATTTTTTTAAGACAGAGTCTCACTATATCGCCCTCAGGAGAGTGCCATAACGTCACAGCTCACAGTAACCTCAAACTCTTTGGTTTGAGGTAAGCAATTCTCTTACCTCAGCCTCCCAAGTAACTGGGACTACAGGCACCTGCCACAATGCCCAGCTATTTTTTGTTGCAGTTGTCATTGTTTAGCTAGCCCGGGCCAGGTTTGAACCCACCAGCCTCGGTACATGTGGCTAGCGCTGTAACCACTGTGCTACAGACACTGAGCCTATATAATTAATTCTTTTTAATTTTAATTAATTCCCTTATTGATAGGTGTTTCAGTAGTTTTCAGTTGTTTGACGCTATAAACAATGCCTCAGGCCGGGCTTGATGGCTCACACCTGTAATCCTAGCACTCTGGGAGGCCAAGGCAGGTGGATTACTTGAGCTCATAAGTTTGAGACCAGCCTCAGCAAAAGCAAGACCCCATCTCTACTAAAAGGCAAGAGGATCACTTAAGCCCAAGAGTTGGAAGTTGCTGTGAGTTGTGACGTCACTGCTCTCTAACTAGTCTCAAAAAAAAAAAAAAAAAAAAAAAGAGCAAAGCCTCAAAACATTTTCACATACTTACTTTCTTTGAATGAATTTTACCAACAGGGGCATTGCTGGCTCAATGGGTGTGTGTATGTTTAATTTCATTATTAAGTATGCACTTACTTCTTTAACCCACTCTAATCTCACTTTTACCCATACTGATTTTACTATATCAGTAAAACTGCTTCTGCCACGGTCAGCAGTGCACTCTGTTGCCTGAGTCAGGGGCACTTCCCACCCCTCACCTACTTGACCTCTCAGCAACATCTGGTATCACTGACCTGTCCATCCTTCTTGAAACTACACTTTCTTACTTGTCCTTCTTTTACTGGCTGTTCCTTCCCCATTTCCTTTGAAACTTTCTTCTACTTGAACAAATTTTAGAGCACATCAGACTCAGTTCTAGGTCTTTCTTTCTTCTTTCTCTATACTCTACCACATTCTATCTCTTTTGGATCAAATAAATTCCAGCAACTTCAAATATCATTCTCTGTAACAACTTCTCTTAAGTTTCTATTTCCAACTCAACCTCCTTTTTCAGCCCCAAGAATGCTCCTTGGAAGTTTCATGAGCTAAAGAATACATCTCGAATCCATTCATTTCTCTCTTAACTCCACTGCCACTATCTTTACACATGCAACCACCACACTTCTACTGCACTACATCTCAGGTCTACCAACTTATCCCCTTGCTTCCCACTCCTACCCACCTTAATCCACTCCCCACAAAGGAGACAAAGTTAGATTATGTCACATCCTTGGTTAATGCCCTTCCCAGGGACTGCACTTTTGATAGACTGCTACTAAGTTTTTAATGTCCCCCCCACCCCCAGGCCTGAAAAACTCAGTCATTGCCTACCTCTCCCTTCTATTCCACTGCCACTGTGCAATGACAATGACTTCTTTCCATTTCCTAAAATAGGCCAAGGTCTTTCCTTCCTGGAGGTTTTCCTATCTGTCTCTGCTCCAAACACTTTCCCCTTTTGTCTTTGCCTATCTAACTCCTAATCATCCCTTAGCCTTATACTTAAATCCATGTATCTCTTCCCTAAAAGATCTCCCTTGACTCTCCATTTTAAACTGTATTCCTCTTTTACATCTTTAGTGTCCACTTGTGCTTTTCCTTCTCTGCATTTATAACAGTTTATAATCCTTTCTTTACCAGTCATTATTTTGTTCAATATCTGACTCTACTACTAAGCTAAAAGCTCTACAAGGGACTGGGGATATGTATTCAAAATTCTCCACTGTAGCTCTAGGACTTAGCATGGCACTCAATAAGTATTTGTTGAATGAGGAAAAAATACTTTTTATTTCATTTGAGAAATCAAAAATTTCCTGGAGAAAGTGGCATTCCAGCTTCTAAATGAATAGATACAATTTCAGGAATGGATATGAGAGAAGAACATTTCAGAAAGAGGAAACTGAGACCAAATGTTTGGTACTAACTAGAGATTTTGTAATCCAAAATCTAATACAATCCTGTCGCCAAGCATAAAATTAGAATCTCACCACATAAAAGCAAAGGAGACAAAATAACAAAGAATATTACCATTTTTTTCTTAAATAATAATTCTGCAACTAGTTAAAACTGCCTTTTTCACTTCTGTCTACCAACGCTATCCCATTTACCAGCCACATACATTCCAAACTTTAAAACTCTGATGCAACTTCTTATTTTTTTCTCTATATTCAGTCACAAAGTTTAACTGTTTTTTTCTTTTGAAATGTCTCTTACACTCTTCTCTTTCTCATTTCAACGAAAGACACCCTAATTCAAGCTCCCTTCACTAATGGGATTATTGCAAGCTTCTCCAAAATCGGAGTGCTTTACCGGGGTAAGACTGACACTTGGAGTTGAATGATTATTTGTTGTAGGAAGTTGTCCTCTTCATTGCAGGATATTTAGCAGCATCCCTGGCTTCCACCCACTACATACAAGTAGTTCCCATTCCCTCAAAAATGTCTCCAGACACTGCCAAATGTCCCTTGGGGGAGGGGATCACCACTAGTTGAGAACATCATCCTAGAAGATTTCACAAGAAAAGTCCTAATAAAAACTCAACACATCCTTGATGCCAACTTAACTTTTCATCTTTTCTATGAAAATGTGGGTACCTATTAACAAACATATGCACAGTTACTTAATTTTACAAATATAGGTAATAAAAAATCTGTACAAAAGAAATATTTTCTTATTAGTTCAACAAAGTTTAAAAATAAGGATGATGCCATTGTTGATAAGGATGTGGGGAAACAGGTTCTACCATACACTAATGGAAATAAACTGGTACAAATGCTTTTGAATAGCAGTTAGCAACATGTTCTACATTTTAAGATGATTTTAATTCTTTGACTATGCTTGTTTACAGATAGTCAGAGAAGTGAGCAAAGACTTTCTTATTCTATAATAGCAAAACAGGAAACATCCTAAAAGTCAATGAATAGGGAACTGATTGGGTAAATAATTGGACCTTCAGAATACTATGCTGTTGTTAAAAATGATAAAGCATATTTTCATGTACTAATATTGAATGACAGCCACAATGAATATAAAGATATACGTTCAAAGTTTCAAAACAGCATGTACTATATAAAACCATTTTGTAAATAATATGTTTATGCATGATTTCACATAGAAGACTAGAATATATTCATGAAGTATGTAAATACATCAAAATATTAACAAAATTCCTATAGTCAAATCACATTTTAAATATATTAGAGGAACTATTAAAATCACTTTAAAAATATTTTGGGAAAGTCAAATTTACAAATCTTCAGTTCACTTAAAGCACACACACACACACACACACACACACACATATATATATATATATATATATATATATATATATATTCACCACCTTTATTTCAGATATTTCAGAAAATTCAGATATTTCAGACAATTTTCTTAACCATATTTTTGCCCTAGAGAAATCAATGGTAAAGAGGAAGTTTACAGAGAAAAATATATTTTGTGCATGACATCTTACTGTTGTGAAACATCCATGAATCACATTGAGAATATGTCCCTTGAAATCAAAGAAAACAATATGTTTATACAAAGAACGTGCCCCCAAAGTTCTCCAATGAAGAAAAGTGTTTAATCAAAATATTTGTTGACAGCTGGTTAGTGCTGGTTCTAAAGTAGGAAAGAAAATCAGTGTCATTGTAGTCTTTTGTTTTGTGTATAAGAGCTGAAAATGCAAATAAGCCAAAAATGGAGACTCATTATCTGTTTTACACTTCAAGTGTGATTTTAAGCACAGTAGGTATATATACACACATACATCCAGAATACACATATACCTCAACAAACCATGCACATCATCTGTTCAGAACTGGGAAACGCATGCATGCTTCTAAAACATTAAATGGAAGGCAGATGGTAGCCACTGATCAACAGACATAAAATAAAATCTTTCTAAATCCTGCTCCCTCTAACAGTCCTTCTAATTTTTTTCTTTAGAAAATTATCAAGCAGTTTTTCATTACTGTTGATTTGCAACTCCAAAATTATAATGGGCAATGTAAAAGATGATTTCAAAGAAGGAAAACTATCTTTTGGCACAGATTCTTTCACAGTCTTAGGCAGGACATAACACTAACTTTGAAACTTACAGCATACTACAGTTTTATAAGTATCTAATGTGTAAATCAGCTCTTTCTATAACTAGAGAGTTAGCTTTCAAAACACATAATTACTGATCATTTTAGTCTGCATCACATTCCCTTTACAGGGTGAGATGAACTAAAACAGCTGTTACATCCTAATAGTTTCATAATGTGCACAGAATTTTGATGACTATTAGAAATTAAACCTATAGCTTCCTATCCGGCAGAACATATTCATATGTATGTATGACCCACATTATTTGGAAGAACAATTATTAACTTACAAAATTATAATTTGAAAATAATGAAATGAGGCTGCTAAAGAAAATATTGCAACTCTTAAAAGAGGTGAAAACCACCAGTCCACTCTGATCAGCCCTCCCTCCTTTCTTCACATCACTAAAGCACTTTGGGCTGAAGAAGTCCAAGTGTTCATGCTACCACATTCCTTGCAGAGATTGAGCCCCCTATTTTCATACTGAATATGAATTTTTAGAAGGCGAACCAAGCCTGGCACTCTGCCAAGAATTTCTGGCAGCCGACAAGCAATCTGGTTTTACTTCTGGCCTACTCTCCCCTGAGCTAACCTTGTATCCACAGAAAGCACCCTGATCTAGGGAACTTGTACCATTTATAATGATCACTGAGAAAGCTCTGACAGTCTCATTAACCATGGGACTTGTACTCACAATTCTTTTTAAACATATTTTCTGTGGAAAGAAATTATAAAATCTTGTTTCTTAGTACTTCTCTCTAACACTGGAAAAAAGAACGGTTTTAACAGAATATTTTCCAGAAAAATTGATTATTATATGGGAACCTGCATTCAGGGATGTTAGATGCCTAAAGAGATTCAATGAGATATGTGATGACAATTATTACCTAAGAAATATAAACCAAGGGACAGGAACCATAAAATAATTAGATATACAAAATATATTACATAATTAATGGCTAATTGGGCAATTCCAGCTATAAATGCTATGAAAGGTCAGAGCGATCACAGCTAGGCAGTGCAGAGTGAAATTTGAATATACATACATAGGCCTAACTCTCCAGTTGAGAGAATCATTAACTATTTAACCAATATCTTCTTTAGCATACCATTTCCAAATATAAGCAGGATAGAAAAATGACTATGCAATGCAGAAATAAGGCTGTGTCCAAGTTTGTCTGTTTGCTTACCTCCAAGATCTACTTGCTTCTCCATATTCTTGGCCTTCCAAAAAGCAAAGTCAATGAAGTTTTATTCTACTGAGAACATTTTCTTTTCCTCTCCAGAAGCTGGATTGAAGGTCCTGGAAAAGTCTCCCCACCAGTTGCATTAATTCCTGGGTTCCCATTTACAGTTCCACAACTAACATTTGTCTCTGTTCCTTGCTTTCTACTTGATAAACCCAAGTCTTAATGCCTCACAGCTCAGAAACTGTATTCCTGGCTAAGGATTTCCTAGTTTCATAAATGTCAGGAGAACTGCAATACACCAAAACAGGCTCCTAATGGAGATCTTGAATAGGAAAACTAATACACTAATGTTCATTTCTTCATATGCATCATATACCCAACAATGCACTACCTATGAAAACGTATTACTTTTCAAGTTCTGGCTCCAAAACAGGGACTTTTCCTCACTTCTTAGGCATTTTTACTATTCTCTGTGACAACTTACTTTACAGTTCTTCGCAGGGAGTCTTTTAATCTTGTCAAAAGAAGTTTGAAAAAACATAGCTTTAACTAAAACCAAGTCCCAGATACCTGATACAGTTGTACAAGGTAACACAGAGCAAGAAGACTGTCACTCATGTACATTCTCTAAGCTTAGGGACATACTAGGAGGTACAAGTAGGTAGATGCTAAACAGACAATTTTGATTAGAAAGACAATAAAAAGGTATTTTCTGTAAGAACCAAGGATAAAACTACACAAGTATTAGGACCCAATGAGGGAGGACTTTGAGTAAAGACTTTAGATTGGGCCAAGTCCAATGCTGAGTCTACCTTTTGTAAGTGCCCTGAATATACAAAACATCCTTTATTCCTTATTTTGCCTGCACTATCCCTTGGTCCTTTAAGACTCAGTTCAAATCATTTCTTTGGTAGGATTCCCGATAACTACTCTCCTAATATAATCTTTATTATTGTACTTATCATATTTTACTTTATCAATTTTTACAAGGCTGTCATTCCCATTATATCATGAAATTCTTGAGAACAGCAACTGTGTCTTGCTCATCCTTTCACGCCCAGCACCTAATTTAGGTGCCTGCAATATAGCAAGTGTTCAATAAATGTCTGTTGAGTGAGTATCTGAATGAATAAATCCTGTAAGTAATAAAGTAGAATTGAGAAGAAGAAAAGCATGAGAAAAAGAAATCTAATGATTACCAAGGGAGGTCTTTCTGAACTTAATCCTGGCCCTAACTGCTTGGGCAACAACTGTAAGCAGAACCAAATATAGTTCTTGCTCTTCCAGAATGAAGAAGAAACAATACTGTTTGTGGTAATAATAACAGGCTATTAGTGTTATCAACATCATCTCATGCAACAGGCCTATTAAGACATCAATTTATATTCTAAAATTATAAAATAAAATGCTAAGGAAAAGGATAACTCTATTCTATTTTCTCATGTCCCAATCCTCCTACTACACACAAAAGCAGCTCAACATGTTATTATGCTTTAAACAAAATAAAACAAAAAAGCCTGGATTTAATTGAGTAACTTAGGCATAGCAGCTATTTCTCAAAGGTCTTACTGAACATAAAATACGGTAGTTTTTAGGTATTTGTTTTTCCCCTTCAGAGGAAGATTCTAGGCAAAAATAATAAGTAGAAAATTTCTCAGCTAAAAAAAAAAAGCAACTCAAGATATGAAGAGACCTTATGAAGAGACATTTTATAATATATAAAACTTGTTTCTAAACACAGCTAAAGCAAAACCGACTAGGAATTAAAAACATCAGGTTCATTCTATAGTAATAGTCTGAAATGTTTTTACAGGAAACTAAGGGGCAGGAAATTCAAAGCTCTATTGACAAACTGACAGGACACACCTAGATAAAAGACCGCAACACTCCCTTTGGAACATTTTTAAAAAGATAACATCCCCAACTATTCATCATAATTATTAGTATTACATGTGCTTGGAGTCAGGGCAGCTGTGACCAGCACTAGCAGAATTTGGCCACAACAGGCCTTATTCTACAGCATTCCTGGAAATTCTTCCTCCCAAAAAGGCAGCAAGAGCTTCTTCGGGGCTTCTCTTTATTTTTCTTTTTTTTCCAGAGCTAGTTCTTTACCTCAATTCCTGCAGCAGCAATGTAATGAGGGGTCAGACAGACCTGCCTGCAAATTTAGCTTTTCTACAACTCAATTTCCTTATTTGTAAAGTTAAGGTAGTAGTTTCCCTCATAGGGCTACTGTGAAAATCACATAAGGCACATAATGATATGCGCCTGGCCTATAGAAGATGCTTAATAAATATTAGTCTATTCCCTTCCTACCCCTCCCTTGAGGTTCTATCACCTTGTTTCTCTTTATCTTCATTCCTCCTTTTTTCAGTTTTCTGATTCCCTATAAATATTTAGAGAATCTACCTCCTATCCCCTTTGAGTTACTCTTCTATTTATTTCAAAATCCCAAAGGAAGTTTTAGAAAAACTTATTTACATGAAACTGAATAAGTGTACTACATAAGCCCTATGCTTTGAAGATGATGACTCAACAGCTAGCTAGGATTCAAATGTACATCTATGGACTTTGGACATAATTAATGCTCCACATCAGTAAAAAGAATTAAATAGTACAAATAGTTTCAGATGTTATTTCACAAATCACAGACTTCAGAACAATTTATATTTAAATATGGTTTTGCAAAAAAGCAATTTTCAAATTTTCTTTGGCTCCAAGTAAAATTGTTATCATTTACTGACACCATGTGGCTACATTTTGCTTTGCATTCTTAGAAGAAAATGTTCCTCTGTATGCAGGGCTGCTCTATGCTAGTTCAATTATAGTATTATCAAAGTTGTAGGTAGAGGGACAATTCAAACTAAGTATGAACTAAGGTAATTCCTTTTTTTTTTTAAACAATGAAACTTCCTCTTCCTTTTACATTTGAATAAGACATTTTTTTGAATTGTGAAGCTCTCAAATAACATGAAGATAGGAAAGGGTGAACATAATTCTTACTATGATTCTAAAGCATATGATGAATCTCTGAATAAGGTAAAATGTCTGCCTTTAAAAGTAAATAAATATATCAATGTCTACTTAGACGAGGTGGAGGGATAGAAAGGAAAAAAAGAAGACAAACATGCTTTTATACATTGTTAATATGGTAGGGAAAGAATGCTTCCATAAATAGCAATACTTATTTCTTCCTTTGTTTTATGTCTCATAGATCTATAGCACTGTGTAGGTACTATAATCTAATGAGAATGGGTGAAAAAAATTATGCTTGTATTCAATTATTTTGTATCTAATGATGGCAGGAATAAGGAGAGACCTGGAATAAATGGTAGCAATAAAAAAGATTAAAGTGCCTCATACCAAAAAACAGTACAGTTTTAATATTCATCTAATGAGGCCTCCTGCAGTAGACCAGCTATTCCTGAATAACATTCAATATACACCAAAGAAAATCTGAATATCCTAAACAATGACCAGAAAATGTCACTCCCAGCCTAAAACGCACACCTCCCCTCAGTGGAATTCCCTAACTACCCTATCTACAATAACCCTCCTCTCCCAACCCCAGTCATTAACACAGCACCATCTTCACAACACACCTCATTTCCTGGCATGTTAATTATTTGTTTGCTCATATCTGTTTCTCCCAAATTCTATGAGAGCAGAAACCTTGGCAGTCTTCTTTAGTGTTATGACCTCAATATCAAATACAATATGGAGAACAAAGTGGGTGCTTATTTGTTGAATGAGTGGATGATGAATGAATAAACAGATGAATAAATAAAAAGAAATCTACTTCCTCAGCTGGTGAAGCATGCCTAAATTTCTTGTAAATGAGAAAAAGAAGAAGAAAAACCATTCTTGTGAGATGTTTATCATCACTTATGGCCTCTAATGGGACCCCTGTACCCAGAAGACAGGCTAATAGATACTCCATGACACCTTTTTTTTCTATGACACTTTTGGCACATTATAATTTCTCATTCTAAGAAAAGAGTAAAATGGAGGGAAGGAAAACTACAATAATTAAAACACTTTCAACCAGAGTCAAATCACTGGAGCACAGTGGAGCATATGCTAGAATTCACCTCATGATAAATTTGGATGTTTGTATTAGTGCGATAAAAAATGGTTATTGGATAAATAATTTTACTCAACTATCTTGACCTGAAAAGATACGTGAAAAATATTCTGGTTGGATTAAATATTTAGATACAAATACTAAAAAAACAAATTGTAGAAAACATATGAAAATATAATATTCTTTAATATTGGAGTGAGGAATACCCTTCTAAATATAATACCAAACCAGAAGTCATAAAAAGACTGTCAGGTTTGACTACATTTTTTAAAGGCAAAACTCTAGATGGCACAAAAAACAATAAAACACGAAAAATTAATAAGAAATTGCACATTATGTGTACACGGCAGGCAAAAGGATAATGCCACATAAATACAAATGTTATCAATGTATCAATACAGTCTTCACAAGACAAAAAAAGGATAATCATCTCAGAAAAAAATATACAGAAAAACAGGCTTTTCATAAATAAGTATTAAAGGAGGCTTTAACTCACTGACAAATTCAAAGCAAAATAAAACTGTTTTATAAGTCATAACTTATATTGGCAAATGTTGACAATGCCTACATTGGTAAGGGTTCAGAGAAAGGCATTTTTATGTGTAATTGCTAGAAATCAGGTACAACATTTCCAGAAGGCAAGTTTTATCAATATTTAAAATACTAAAATTTTATGAGAAACATTTCCTTTTTGATAACTGAACAGGAAGGGGAGGGAAGGGCAAGGGAAGGAGAGAGAGGGGAAGTGACGGGAAGGGAAGGGAGGGGAAGGGGAAAGCAGGAAGGAAAGGAAGAAGCCCAGTTCTGTGTTGACCAAGTTCATCCCTCCTGTGCCACATTATTCATTGTCAAGTTGCATCCTTCTCAATACCCTTTCTGGCCTTGTCTTCAGTAAACTGTGATCCTCGGAATCTTCCTCTAACCTTTCCAACCAGCCTCTGACATAAATACCTCTGCCACATATTCTTTTCTTCTCTCTTCCATAGGCAAATCCTCCAGAACTTTGCTTTTAGCCCTGCTATTCTTCACCCTCAACTCCAAAGTTTTACACTAAGATCACATTTATAATTCTATCTATGAATCACATGCACACTTTGAAATCACCTCTACCCATTTACATGTTTTCAAGTCTCCTCCTATATTCCAGCAATATCCTATGGCTGCTAAATTAACAGCACCATGTTGAGAAACAGCCAGAAATTTTAAAAAGCATCCCTAGAGTACTCACTATCCGCCATTCCTTACTAGTGTTTTCTGTTCCGCCCTAGGCTCCATCATTGAAGAAAGCTGTGGAAAGGACTGGGAGAGAGCTTACTAGACAGCCAAGACAATTTGAGGGTTGTAGATTATGGATAAAGAAGAAATTGCCTTTCCTGAGGAAGAGAAGTTACAAGACATAGCATGGTTCTGAGGATATATGAAGGATTAGATATAAATTGATGAGTCACTGTTCTTTGTCCCTGGTTAGGGGAGGAGAGAGGTGATTGGTCTAAACTTTTGGCTACATAAAGCAGTCCCCACATAATCCACAAGCATTCCTAAAAAGAGTTCAGAAAAAGCAGCTCATTTCCCTCCATTATGGATGAAACAATTACCATTACAATTACTCTGATGCCTGAAGTTATCCTTATAGTCACTAGATGCGATATACTACCTTGGCCTGGTAAATGTGGACTGAATTTCATTCCACAAATGAATGGCAAATTTTATGTTATAGATGTTTTACTAAAATAAAAAATGTTTTACCAAAATCAAAATATCTAAAAATTGCTGGAAACATACAAAAATGAGCAGGCTGTTAAGATTTAAAAAACAAAAAAATACTATGTAAGGAAATTTTTTATTGCTAGCATGAACTCATAGTGTGGAAAAGTAACAATATTAGGCTTCTGCCCTAAGAAACAGTATCTTCATAGCACTACAGCCAAAGAAGATGGCAGGGATAACTCTCTTTCCCTAAAGATCATGTATCTGTTCAGAGTCTTCAAAATTAGGGGAAAATAATATAAATAATTGCTATTCACTAAGCCTCTACTTTCAGCTAGGCATTGTACTCAGTACTTGTCAACACACTCTGTCACCTAACCTTTACATCAAACACCCCATGCAGAGGGTATCATATTCCTGTTCTTTAGGAGTTTAGATAACAGGACTCAAGGAGGCACAATTTTATCACAACGCAAGTATAAGGAGAAACCAGGATTTGAGAAGAGCTCTATCCAACTCCATAGCCCATAGTTTCTCTACTATCCAATGCTGATTTATATGCAAGTTAGCCTAAACAGAGTATCTCTCCTTTTGTGACTGTATTGGATAATATCTCATCAACACATGACACTCACATCCCTCAGGATTAATATCAAAATTCAGTTTCCAGAAAAGAAAAAAAAAAAGTACCATATTTTGCTGTGTATAATGCACTCCCATGTTTTTAGCCCAGACTTTCAGGAAAAAAAAAAATCTCTCATTTTAATTCTTTAAAGGAGGGCAGAAGTGGCCACACAGTGGCACCTCCTCTTGCGAGAGGAGCTAGGCATGGAGTCAACTGCTGCAGGAAAAAACAGGAGTGAGCCCAGGTGGCAAGTAAGCATAGTCCAGGTGACCTGAGTGCCCCGATTCCCCCATCTGTCCCTTCCCAGCACACCCTCATCCCCACATCCTCTCATTTCCTATTCCCACCTATGTCTGACAGTGGAAATGAGGCCACTCCACTGAGAACTTTGGTGGGCTTATTTCCCAGGAAGCTGCCCCAGATTCCTGAGGGTAGATTCCCAATGTTTCTAATGCCTCATTTCTCGTGCAACTGGCCCCATTCTGAGGCCCCTGGGACACCTCACTGATGAGGAAGATGTCTGACTGGGGTCTGGGAGACCTGGGATCAGAGACCTGGTTCTACTAGCAGCCTGCTGTGGTGACGTTGGGCCTCAATCTCCATGGTATTTATGCCTGTGAAGGTATCTGGCAGCAAAGCACAAAAGCTTGGGAGTACTTGAGCCCACAGGTTGTAGTTTTTAGTCTATGATTTGTCGGAACTCCCAAGGTGTTGAGTTGGTTATAACTTCCCAAACTTGCTAGTAGGAAGAACCATTTAGGATGCTTGTTAAAAGAGCAGGCACCCTGATTTTCCTTCTGAAGAGCTGACTGGCTGACTCATAGTGCATGAGTCACTATGAAAGTTTTGATACAGACTATGCTATGGTCCATTATTTCACTTCCAAAAAATATAGTCCTTTCTAATTTACCCGTGCGAGTTTAGACTTGCTCTGCTCATGGGTGTTGCTGGAAAGGCTTCATTTGTTTCTGTTCACATGGATTTTACATTTCTTGATTTTTGTGTATTTCAAAACTTTTATAATAATCCACATATTTCGGGGTGGCTTAGGAATCTCATCTTAACCAGTTATCCACATGATCTGTACGATTTGCAAGTTTGGGAAACGCTAGTGTCATTCATTCTGATGTTACTCAGTGCCCAAGGTCTGAGTGCCTCAAGGAGGTCACGGTGTAGTCACTAAACATAAAAGTAAATGCAGAGTGCTTCACTGGGGTATCATCAGGAAATGCTTCCTCCTCATCATGGGTCTTCCTGGGGTCTCAGAACGCGGCCAGCTGTGTGAGAGACAAGCCAGCCGGGAAAGGGCAGGGATCTACCGTCAGAACTCCAGGGCAGATAGGGCTAGCCCTAGCCCCTAACACCAGCTTCCCAGGAAATAAGCCCGCCGGGGTTCTCTGCCGAGCGGCTGCAGCAACATTCCCACTGATATACATGGGTGGGAATAGTAAACGAGCGGGCCTGAGCATTAGAGTGGGCCGGGTGGAGACAGCAGCGGAAGTCTAGCGCTCAGGTTGCCGGGACCATTCTCACATGCCACCTGGGCTTACCCCCAGCTCCTCCCCATTTGCAGGCTCTGTGCGCGCCACCGCAAAGCAACTTCCGCCCTCCTTTCAACAAGGTCCTGTCTCTACCACTCGTCACTGTTGTGCCCGCTTCAAAGATGGCGGTGTCCAGCGCGATCAGTCCGGTGGGCTCGAGGCTCCTGCAGTTGCAGTGCTTGGCCAAAATAATATTATTTTATATACAGACATCGTTATTGCTTTCTAGAGACACATTTTTAATGCATAAATAAAAATTAAAAACATTTTAGAGATATAAAATTAGTACCACTCATGTAAAATGCACATCCTTATTTTTTTCCTTTAAAATTTGGGCAAAAAGAATGCATTATATACACAGAAAAATATGGTGACCTTTGAAAAACAGTTTAGAACCATTTACCACTGCAGAGAGTAAATATATGTGCATATTAACACTAAATCAGTAATACAGTCAGTGCCTTGATACCACAACACACACGGTAAAATTTATAGAATACCTACTATGTACAAGGTCACAGTCTGAGTACTCTGCAAGAACACCAAAAGATTAGGCAGGTACAGTGGCTCACTCCTATAATCCTAGCACTCAGGGAGGCTAAGGCAGGAGAAACGCTGGAGTCCGGGAGTTTAAGCCCGGACTGAACAAAAGCAAGACCCCATCTCTACAAAAAATAGAAAAACTAGCCAAGCATGGTGACATACACCCATAGTCTCAGCAACTCAGGGGGCTGAAATAGAAGGATCACTCAAGCCCAGGAGCTTGAGGATTTAGTGAGCTATGAAGACAGTAAGACCCTGTCTCAAAAAAAAAAAAAAAAAGAATACTAAAAGACAAGAATCCATAATGCTTGCCTCAAAGAGCTTATAATTTTACTAGGGTAGGCAAGACAAACACACAAAGGACAGTAAAGAACAAAGGCGACATACAAATGAGCAAAGCAACATAATGCAAATTGAACACTTACATGCTAAGAAAATAAAAAATTTGTTTGCCTAGTAAAGTTCCTGGAAGAAGTGTATTTAGAACACTGCTTAGGTAGTCAATAAATGTGATGATAAGAAACACCAAGACATCCTTGAATACCCAATTAATACTTATTCTTATGTTCATTTTTAAATACCATCAAAATCCTAACCAAGTATAAAAGGTAGTTTATGAAGGAATATAGCAATTAATATAATAAGTTAAAGTGGTTATAATTTTTTTTTAATTTTGTAACCTGGACATCAAGATTCCTTCCCTTTTTTTTAACACCACTTTTGCTCAATTTTTCTCAGAGTTGGAAGGTGCTTCTACTAACATAATAACTAGCATCATGAATATAGCCAGACTCGAAACACACAAAAAAACTATACCAAAGTCAAGGCCAGACAGGATCAACAAAATAAATAAAAGGGAAGTATATTTTCTAGAAGTCAGAGATCATGACTGAAGGCTCTTTGATACCTTTTTTTTTTTTTTGCAGTTTTTGGCCAGGGCCAGGTTTGAACCCACCACCTCCTGTATATGGGGCCAGCACCCTACTCCTTTGAGCCACAGGCGCCGCCCGCTTTTTGATACTTTTTAAAAAGATCTTACCTGAGGTTGCAATACATAA
>CAUYRH010107301.1:0-11696 GCA_963574655.1 Perodicticus potto | reverse complement strand
TAGGTATATATCCAGAAGACCAAAAATCACATCATAATAAAGATATCTGTACCAGAATGTTTATTGCAGCCCAATTCATAATTGCTAAGTCGTGGAAGAAGCCCAAGTGCCCATCGACCCATGAATGGATTAATAAATTGTGGTACGTGTACACCATGGAATACTATACAACTCTTAAAAACAGTAAAAACACTGCTGATCAGATTCTCTCATGTGTCTTAAACTCTAAGATAACTCCAACAACCACAGAGTAAGTGGAACGTTTGGGGAAGTCTTTCCTCAGGTTCGACTTGACCTGTTACAGTCAGGGCTATTCCATCTCCCAGTCCTGACTCTCTCATTCTCTCTCCCTCTCTCCCTTAACCTCATCTCCTCTTGTTCCCCCTTTCCCCCACCCACATTCTCCTCCTCCCCCTTCTCCACCCAACTTCATTCTAAGACAGTCTCTTTAGAAATGACAGAAAAGGTGGTCACTAGCAACTCCACCCTAAAGGTTAATTCCTCAGAATTAGATTCTGAGTTGGAATCTTATCCCCACAGCTAAGTAGGTGTGAGCTTTGGGGCAGATGGTGAACTTGCAGTGTCTTGACTTTCTCATCCACAAGCGAGGGGAGTAAGAGTTCACACCCAGCCACGGGACGTGAATGGTGTTAAGAACAGCTGCATAATTTCCAGACAGCCTGAGTATCTCTACAACGGAAGAAAGAAGAGGAAGTTAGGACTATATTAGGTCTGGCAATTAAGTTTGCGAACTTGTCCTAGAAGAACAAGGTCTATACCTTGTTGCTAAATATTACTATGGTCACCTTCCAAGTACTCCCCTGGGAAGCTATGATGCCAATGTCTGGTCCACTCTTTAAGCAAAATGGAACTCTTTTTCTGGAATGGCCATTAGGCTGTCATCACACAAGGTCTGACAATTACGTTTGAACTTGACCCTGTGCACTTACGTTGGCTGTTCTGTATAGAAGCTCAGTGAGATTTCATGACCTTGGGATGCAGCATCTAACAGCTGAGCTCACGCTGGCGTGCAGAGGCGTCCTGCTGAATGGTGCTCGCTATTGTTGTCGCATATTTTGTGCACCATACACCAATGGCTCTGAGGGCCATTCCAAAAAAAGAGCTCCGAAATTGCTCTGAAGGGGGGACTAGGTGCTGGCATTGGTGCACAGCATCCTGTGGGGAGTCCTGAAAGGGGATTGTGGTGACATTCAGCAGTGTTGAATGTGTGGCAGGTTTTTAGGATGAGTTCACAAACTTAATTGTCAGACCTCCTACAGCAACCACAGGACCAGCGTCCTGCCCTCTCCGCTCTCTGCTTTCTGGGTTGTCTCTTGTTCTGCCAGTCCCTTTCTGGTCTTTCCCATAGAAATGCCGGGTCCTCTCCGAGCTCCCTCCAGTTCACTGCGTTTGTTCTGCCGGCTCCCAACAGCCTCCCTCGGCCCTCTCAGGGTCCAGAACATGACAACTTTCATAGTCAGAAAATATCAATGCTGTCATCTTTAAGGAACAAAAATACCTTCCTCAGAATATAGCTCTAAAATTCTCTCCACAAGTGGAAAGTAGATTAAAAAAGAAATTTTAAAATAGCCACTTTTAGTATCATTTCCTAATTACATTTAAAGAGTTTTCTTTACAAACTTGGGTGTTCCTGACTTTCATAATTACAGGGTAACTTTAGCCTTGTTTCACGTAAAATCACTATTTTTTTCTGAGTTACTTATTATTTTACGTGTATTTCTCTCTCTTCCCAATAGACTATATGAATTCTAAATGGAAGTCAGGTACCATGATTTTTATTAGTCTTTTAATTTTCCCCAAGATTTTACATAAGATCTAGTATGTATTAGCATGTGCCTACTCTATGTAAAAATTTTCTTTCTTTCTTTTTTTTTTTTTTTTGAGACAGAGTCTCACTATGCCGCCCTCGGTAGAGTGCTGTGGCATCACAACTCACAGCAATCTCCAACTCTTGGGCCTAAGCGACTCCCTTGCCTCAGCCTTCCAAAACATCTGGCTATTTTTTGTTGCAGTTGTCATTGCTATTTAGCTGGCTAGGGCCGGATTCGAACCCACCAGCGTAGGTGTATGTGGCTGGTGTCGTGTCATAACCACTTAGCTATAGGCACTGATTCTATATGTGAAAATTATAATAAAAATATGATTACCAAATTTAAAAAGACCTAGAACCAAGAGGACCGCTCATTTTGATTAAAATAAAATGCAAAGAGGTCTTAGAATATCATGGATTGATGGGAAAATCTAGCGAGATAAAATGTTGCAGAACAAAGTGCCGTTATTGAGAAAATATCAAGTAAGTCTGGAGAAGTGGGTCCAAAAATAAAAATGAGAACAAATTCTGGAAATAAAGAAAACTTTTACTCAATATAAGAAAAAATGTCTAGAGCTTGATCTAGATTTGTTTGTGCTGAGAACATTCCCTCACCCTCTGCCTGGCCCTGGCCCCTACCCTGCTCAATTCAGTCCCAGTTGAAAATCATTGATTTTAAGAGCACCATCATATTCTAAGCAATTCTCTATCTGATAAAGCTTTTCCATTACAAATAAGAGATTAGCTAATAATAATATCTTTACATAGCATTTTGTAGATTATAAAATTACTTTACAAATGTCATTTTACTTGATATTTGTGATAACCCTTTGAAGTATTCAATGGCAACATCATTACCCTCCTTTTTAGATAAAAAATTTGAAATTCAGCATAAACGAGTTGGACTAAAAATGTAGTAAGAGACACAGCTAAGGTTGAAAGCAAAAGTGACAATAAAAATAAAGTTGATATTAAACTCCTAAAGGAGGTGTTTCCTAATAAGAAAGGAATAAAAACATATTTCTATTCTGTGGAGGAGGGATAGAGGTCCTTGACAGAAACACAGGGAAAAGCTACCCAAGAAAATATCATACTTCACCTTGCACTGAAAAGGACTTTGGGCTAATTCTTTGCCTTTTAAATCTACTATTTTGCTCTCCTTTCAGCCCATGAAACTTAACTATTGCACAACTAATGAAAACTGATTCTAGATACCAGTCATTGAAGAGATAAAAAAAATTAATAATCTAACACATGCTTTCTTGAATACTAGTAACCTTTCTCAGAAAGAGTTTTTAATATATTAAGATACACAAATGCGATAGTACTTGAAGAGGAATCAAGCCCTATAAATAACTATACTAAACTAAAAGGATATTTTGCTATAGTAATAGTGATCACTCAACATGTAAAAAGCTAGCATTGAATTTTAGGGGATTCCAGCGTATAATTTGAGCGCATGGTTTGGCTCAGATTGTCGGGTAGCCCTACCGCAGGCTTGCCCAGACCATAAGAACTAAGAAACACATTTATCCAAAGTGAAGTGTTCAATGACCCCTTGTACTGTGTACCAAATACACTGTGTCCCCATCAGGATTATGAGGTTAAGACTGAACGTCCAGTCTCCTGGTTTTGAACATAAGCAAATGTTTTTATTTATATGCCAGATGATATTTTTCAAGTGATACCTGAAATTTCCTCAAGGCAAATAAACTGAGAATGTATATATGTAAAATGTAAGTACCAGATGGTTATTAATCCTAGCTCCACTCATTTTTGAAGAAAATCATTTTTATAGAAACAGAAGGGAAGTTACAAAATTGTTAAGTAACATACTGGAGGTATATGGATTATAACAGAAGTAATCTTCACTTAGTATTTACTGTAGTGTTATTGTATGATTCAAAGTATCAAATCCATTCTGGATCAATGGGTCTGATTCACTTATTTCCTTTGACGTCAGGGGCCTTGTGTGGAGGAATTGTTTTTGCAACATCAATGCAAACCAGGTCAGCGCCCACTGTACCTTCCCACATATCATTGAGCATGGCTTGGAATTTATATCTGTGCAATGATTTTATTAAATCTTATGTTCCCTTCTCCACCAGCACGTAGGTATATGATTGCATCCAAGTGCCTGGCAGGCACATGAAATGTGTGGATGGCCCACAGGACAGAGGGTGTGGCTTAAGACAGGGAATGCACCAAGATGGCCCACTTGTCCTTGGCAAAGGTGTGAACAAAGGGGAAAGAAAAGTTGATGAATTTCACAGAACTCTGGCACTCTGGGATATAATTCTCCAAACTGCTCATTCTCTTTGCTACATTTTTGTTTTAAATATTCCACACTGACAATTAATGCTCACTCCTGGTTTTTGCTGCTTACAGGAACCCCCAGCTGCCTCAGATGCATGATGGGCCCAGAAACTCACACCCGTCCTTGCAAACATTCCTATGTCGAGGCTCACGACCTTTTCCTTTATCCCTGTATAGTATTTTTTTTTTATTTCCTTCTGTCTACATTTTCCGTTTCTTCAGTAATTCATGAGTTGTATTTAATGGGGAAAAAGTCAAAGTAAAAATATGTAGTAATAAGTTTCTGCTTAATATGAGAGATCTGACCAGTGTCAGAGCCCTCAGTAGTCACCTCCTTGCCAGGGACTCCTTGCAACTATGCCTCAAAAGTCTTCTTTCTCTTGGCCAACATTTCACCTCCATCATTTGCTCTGTCCATCAAAAGTCTTTCATGCTAACCGTGGCATGAGGACGCATGTGTCTCCAACACAGAACAGTAACAAAAAGTGCTGAGATCCTACCGTCCTCCTCAATAGGCGCTACAAGGTGAGACCTTTCTTAGTTACATGTTAAGCCACTTTCCATGTAAATTAACAACAAAAACAAAGTCCAGAAGAGCCTGAAAAAAATGAATAAAAAATTTTAAAAGACCCTGCAGAATTCAAAATAAATGAAATAAAGACCTGGGCTTATAGTATAAAAATTCTACCAAATATTTTTTCAGATTTGACTTAATCTTCTCATTATTCTACTTTAACTATCTAGAACGTCTCTGAAAATTTCCAAAATATGTTATACTAGAATAATTTATAGTTAAATGGACTCGTTATTATCAAAATTATGTATAAAAGAACATTAAAGGATAACAAAAACTAGGCGGTACCTGTAGCTCAGTGGGTAGGGTGCCAGCCACATACACTGAGGCTGGTAGGTTCGAAACCAGCCCAGGCCACCTAAAAAAACAATGACAACAGCAAGAAAAATAAAATAACCAGGCATTGTGGCGGGCATCTGTAGTCCCAGCTACTTGGGAGGCTAAGGCAAGAGGAGAGTTTGAGGTTGCTGTGAGCTGTGATGCCACAGCACTCTACCCAGGGTGACAGCTTAAGACTCTGTCTTTTAAAAAAAAAAAAATTCAGAGAATTCAACAGTGTCCTTACATACTTTGGAATTTTAAATTACAAAAGCATGAAACATGGCCACATAATTCCATTGCTGATGTAATGAGGAAACCCTACAAATGATATGAGATCAATGAAAAGGAAATCACAGCATCAGTCTTTTATTGCTTTATCTTCCTAACCTGATTGTGAGTTATCTGAAAAATCAAACATATATATGCCATGCTAGACTACAATAGATTCCTGCTGACTCAAATAATGAATAAGTTATGAGTTTGACTAAGTATGCTATTTTTGTCCGTAAAAATAGAAAAGCATATACTCTCCAAGAAGAAGTAGCTGGAGTGGAGATAAACTTCGGTAAATGTTTTCTTCCCCTAATCCCAGATTAATTTATATTCCAGAGGTTTATGGACAGAATTGGAGTATAACATCAGGTGCTAGTCATTAATTGCCTAATGCTAACTCACAGCACAAATAATATTTCAAGTGCCAGATTTTTGAAATTATCACTGAACCAGAAGCAGGGCATATAAAGAGAGTCCTGGAAATGCCAAGTATGATAGAAAGAAAGGCCCAAAGGGATAGAGCAACTCGTAGCATCTGCCAGATTGCTTCACTCATCACTGCCTGAAGCCCAGCCTTGCATCACTCAGCGAGATGCTCGCTTACAATACAAAATACAGATCTCATTATCATCAGATCACTTTTTCTAAGGACCACCGCCAAATCTCTTGAGGACAGAAGTAGCAAATGCTCCTATCTTAGCTATCACACTTCTCACCCAGAAAACAAATCAATTAACAAAAAGACAGACTGAAATTGTCGTTTGAAAATGTGTGACATTAGCAGAACTAAGTTTGTTCACCAACGCTGAATTCTGCTGATCTGTACAGATCGAGGCCAAGTATCTAGAGAAGTTCTGAGTAATGGTGGGGGGGTACAGAAAACACCTTAGACCATACCCTCCAGTGGCAAAAGCCAAAACAAGTACTTTTTAATTCAATGTTATTCTCTACACATGTCTTAACTGAGCAGGGCTGTGCATCCCTCTTACAAAACACAACAGCAGCACATTTTTACACCAAAGCACTCGGAAAGGCTGGGCTTGTTACTAGTTCCATATTGAAGCAATTTGTTCATGGATGTTTAGATATAGATTTCATATTTTTACTCAGAAAAGCTTAACAGTATTTCCATGTTAGAGAATATTTTGGGTATAATTTACAAGCATATGCTATATTCTACTCATGATGAAAGAGAACTTGTCAGATGCTTCTAAAAAGCATGTTATTTACCACATTACATTACCTTTTATATATAATGAAACACAATGACTGGAGACAGAAATCTGGAAGTCATCCGTGCTCTTGCCTCTGTCTCTTTATCCATTTCACTTAGGTCATAATTCCTGCTCATTCCCTCCGTAGGACCCCTGAAATCTCTCCTCCCTTCTTCACTCTCACTGCTCACAGTGAGATCAGTCCTCCCTGGGACCATTGGATGGCCTCCTACGCTTTCATGCTGCCTCCAATCTTTTTCTCATCTCTTCCACTGCCTATATTCTCCCCAGCAGAATAGCTCTAAAGCTGGATTGTAATTATCTTACTCCCTTCAGAGTACATTGGATTTATGAGACGGTCCTGCCGGCCTTTCAGTTTTCCTTCCTGTCTCCCCATCCTGCATGGACCATGCCCATAATCTACTGAAATTCCTGCCATCCATTGAGTACCCCGTCCTCTCATGCCTTGCAATTTATTCTATTTGTAATGCCCTCTCTCCATGAGTCATCTTTACCTTCCTCCTCTTGCTTATCCTCCAAACTTTACTCAGAAATCTCCTCTCTATAATATATTTCATGTCCTCTTTTTATTTCTGAATTTCTTTCCTTCCTTAAGTTCTTCCAAAACCCTACGTGTCTTTAATCAAAGCATTTAAAACACTGGTCACTGAAAGCTACGTGAAGGCAGGAGCTCATTCGCCTTTAGGTTCCCACAGCCCATCAAATGTGGCACAGACCAGACACTCAGTAAATGTTTCCAAAATGGAACTGAATAAACCAAGATGAATATTTTATTGAAACTATTCTTGAGTTAAAGAAAATGAAAAGTGTAGAAACTGAGAATGATAGTAATGGACTAACCTGCAAACAACTGAAATTGCATCTTCAGAGTATTTGGAGAGCCATGAACTAATTACACTACGCCCAGTCGTCACCTACACAGCATGGCCATACAATACATGTGTAGCGGATAAAGTCCTTGTAATGTAAATATGTCTAATGAATTGGCTATGTTGAAATTACCATTTTTTTCTAGTAAGAAATGACCTGAATCTTATACCCAAATCCATGCAGGGTAACAACAAGGTGCTGAAAAGCCCAGACTATTCTCTTTAGCCTGTGACAGCACAGGGTAGGAGAGGCCAGAAGGCCTCGAACACAAGCCCGGCTTCCAGCCCAGATGCATCATTCCACAGGAAAGCTGTGGTCTAGGCCCTGGCTCCAACTAATCCTTTTATCCAAGGTTTCCTGAAGTCTTTAAAACTATCCCTTCATCCACAAGTGCCTTCTGAGTATTCCTTTAAAACACTGCCAACGAGAATGCTTTCCAGACCTGCTCTGTGATGAATGGAAGAGCAGACTTCTTTGTTTCTTATTAATTTGTTGCTCTAGGTCTTGGATGCTGTTTTAGTATTCTTTCCTTATATACTAGACACACGAAACACACTCTGGGACATTGCAAAGCTTTAAACTTGCACATATCTTAGCCATTTTTCCCCTTGTCAACATCTTCTGACTCCTCCTTCTCCGACAACCCACATCCACAGGTGTCTTGCATTGCTTCTTGGATTTAGGGAAGAAAACCCACCAAGTGTGCCCTCTTTTATGTACCTGACTGTGCAAAAACACTTCAGGAGCTCTTTCTGCTACCTAAATCCTCCCAGAATATTTAATTTTGTATAATTTACATTCTATGAAATTATTCATTAAATAACACCTGTAAGCATTCATTTATTTCTTTATCTAACAAATATTTTTTAATCACTTGTTTCCTTTCATGGGCATTAATTCTCTTAAATTTAATCATTTTTCCCAGAAAAAAATATATGTCCATTCACAAAATCTCACATACAATCTCAAGGACTTTAAGGACCCTTTGGAGCCAGATCACACAGTACATAGGACTGTTTTCCAAAGTTTTGACATCCTTCATCATATGGGCCTAGGTTTGC
Source organism: Perodicticus potto (assembly GCA_963574655.1). NCBI lineage: Eukaryota > Metazoa > Chordata > Mammalia > Primates > Lorisidae > Perodicticus > Perodicticus potto. Next base: position 3,215 of record CAUYRH010107301.1, on the reverse strand, counting down.
ATGTAGAAAAATGTACAACAATTTTTAAACCTTAAAATAACATCCAATTTGAAATTATTGTTAATAACTATTTCTTATCAGTGAGCAAAAAGTAAAATATGTGATGTCTCTGTCAAATAGTTCTAAATAATTACATAGACGTGCATCCAGATATAACCACAATATCTTACTGAGGAATAATTTGAAATTTTATTAGTTGATAGGTGGATGACTATTTTCTACTTAAATGCTGGAAGGTTGACTTTCTTAACCTGTGATAGACACAGATCTATTATTTACTGTGATTGTATTTGGCTCTAGAAAACCGTTACTTCATATTCTGTAACATTTGGATATGGTTCTAAACGATGACTTGTCATCTGACCTTGATTTATTTTTTAGATGAGTGAATAAACGTATCAATCCCTGGACACATACTTGTGGCAGAAGATGGAACATTTGCCAAATATGCCCACCAATTTTTCTCCCACCTTCCCAGCTTCCCTGCTATTAAGTATGGGCACATGACATGTTCTGTCCAGTTAAATGAGAGTGACATCAAAGCACTTCACGTCCAGGCTGAGGCGGTGACAAGCCACTCATGAGAAGCAGTTCCCTTCCTTCTCTGCTGCACTGATTGGCAGGTTGTGTTCCAGATGAGGCAACGGTAAGATGCTGGGACTTCTATCGGATTCGCTTCCTCTGTGGCACATAGGAATTTGCACCTAAGTCTGATCTAGTTTAGAAAACTTGATAGCCGCTCCTTTTACAAATCATGATATTTCAAAATATTGAAAACATCATGCCTCCTGCTGACCTCAGAATTTTGTTTATTATCATTAGTGTCACATTAAAATACTTTAATTTTCATCTCATTTCCAAAATCTTTTATACTTCTTTCCTTCAATACCAGGCATAGTTCAATGCCTGAAGCAAAATCCTGTTGTATTTGCAGCAAGCGTCTTTGCATGTTAAAAAGACATAACTTAGTGGGCAGATTCTGATTAGATTCTCCATTTTTATTTCTTTTTTTCTCACCATCTAATCAGGATCCAGAAGCAAACTCTTGTTGCTATTTCATCAGTCTAACCAACATACACATTAAAGTTTGAGTTACGTATCAGAAACATGACTCTGAGCCCACCAATTCACCAAATATGCTACATTCGAGACTTGATGACTGTCCATGGAGACCCTACATTACCAAGTCACCCTAAAATTAAATGTGGCCATACCATTAGGTTTCTACCACTGGGATGTGAATGGAAGTCAAGGTGCCACTGATAGGTCTAAGTCACTCTCCAACACGGTCCTCTTTTTGCTTTTTCCTGTTACTGATGGACTGGAAAGGGGAGGGCCCCCAGAATAGCCTCAGAAGCTGTACTTTAAAAGAGACAGAGGCTCTATCAACTTTGGTCTGTGAAGAGCCGTATAAAGCAGGGATGCGTTAATATTATCACTCATCCACTACCAGTAGAATAAGAAAACATTATTATAATTTATAGTAATTAAATGTTTTACATACCTGGTTCTGTCTATTACAGAAGTTAACCTATCCTAGCTAGTACAGATAAGATTTCTTTTGTTCAACTGGCAAGAAATTGCATTCCTTTCTGAATGCATGAATGTTGCTCAATCAATAATAATTTTCTCATGCCTTCGCCAGTGTGTCCTAGGGAGAATTATATTTTAAAACTTTTTCTCCTATTCCATGAGTTTTCAGTGATTAGTAAAACAAATGAACAAACAGAGATGTACTACTCTCTCCTACAGGCAGCAACCTGTTATCAGAAAGGATTAATCTTTAGCACACTGTCATTCTTACACCCTCAACACTCTCGCTAGAATTCTGTAACGACTATTGCACAAATAATTTTCTATGTTGTGGCCTTTAGAGTATTGTTTTCATGATGATTATGATGCTTTAATTGTTTAGTGGGCAGTATCGTTTGAGGTGCTAGAACCACAGTGAGCAAGATACAGTTTCAGATCTGGACTTGGTTATAATCTAGCCCAGAAGGTTCTTTGAAGTCTTTCCACACACACTTGTCCTTGGGAATCTTAGTAATTTCTATGCGAACAAAATGCTACTTATTAAGTAAACTTAGGCTGCTGTTAAGTAAGAGCACCGGGTCTGGAGTCAGATGCAAACTCCACCCCATCCCACTCCATGACTTCGGAAAGGTTATTTAAACATCCTATTCTTCTGCGTCTTTATTTGTAAAATGGAAATAAAATTTTACCCCTTCTAATACAAGTAAAATGACATTAACGAAGCCAATGTGTTTAGCACAACACTTGGTGTGTAGAAGAGGCTCAATAAAAGCAGCTGTGTGTACTCTTTCATCTTCAGGTTTCCCCACAGTACACAGTAGCATGGTGTAATCTCTAAGAAATTCTGCCAATACACTAACCCAAACCAAGAAAAAATACACAAGAAAACCCTCAGTTTCACATAGATTTTTATTTATATGTATGTGTGTGTACACATACACACCCACACACAAAAGGAAAGACTTCATTGTTCTCTATCATTGCAGGTACTAACATTCAGTGCGACAATTTTACATCAGCAGAAGTTTGGGGTGCACTACTCAATTGATATATCAGAATGGAAATTGAGCAGGTGGGGGAGGAAGGGATGGGTAAATTCACACTTAAAGTGCATGATGACACTATTTGGAGGGATAGACACAATTATAAACCTGACTCAAACGGTATGAAAATAACACATGTAACCAAAATGTTTGTACCCCCATAACATTCTGAAATAAAACAAATTAACTTATTTTTTTTGATTGCTACCTCTTTCCTATTTTTTGTTTGTTTTTTATTAAATCATAGCTGCATACATTAGTGCAATCAAGGGGTACAATGTGCTGGTTTCATATACAATCTGAAATGTTTTCATCAAACTGTTTAACATAGCCTTCATGGCATTTTCTTAGTTATTTTATGAAGACATTCGTATTCTGCATTTAGTAAGTTTCGCCTATACCCTTCTAAGATGCACCATAGGTGTGGCCTCACCAATTACCCTCCCTCCATCCCAACCTCCTCCCTCACCTCCCCTCCCTTGCCCCTTCCCCATATTATTGTGCTATAGTTGGGTTATAGCCTTCATATGAAAGCTATAAATTAGCTTCATAGTAGGGCTGAGTACATTGGATACTTTTTCTTCCATTCTTGAGATACTTTGCTAAGAAGAATATGTTCCAGCTCCATCCATGTAAACA
>CAUYRH010107300.1:0-14347 GCA_963574655.1 Perodicticus potto | reverse complement strand
ATGGATACTGAGCCCTGCACCCAGAGATTTTTTTTTTTTTTTTTTTTGAGACAGAGCCTCAAGCTGTCACCCTGGCTAGAGGGCTGTGGCATCACAGCTCACAGCAACCTCCAATTCCTGGGCTCAAGCGAGCCTCCTGCCTCCACCTCCCAAGTAGCTGGGACTACAGACACCTGCCACAACGCCCGGCCATTTTTTGGTTGTAGCCGTCATTGTTGTTTGGCGGGCCGGGCTGGATTCGAACACGCCAGCTCAGGTGTATGTGGCTGGCGCCTTAGCCGCTTGAGCCACAGGCGCCGAGCCATGCACCCAGAGATTTAGATTCAGTTAGTCTGGGGTGGGACAAGATTGGAAATTGGAATATTTTTAAAGCTCTTACTGAGGTAATTTTATTATGCAGCTAGCTACAGTCCCCAGTCTTTTTGGCAGCAGGGAACAGTTTCAAGGCAGACAATTTTTCCATGGACTAGGGAGGTGGTGCAGGTGTGGGGGGTGGATTTGACAGGAGGTGGAGGAGAAGCTCAGGCATCCTAAAGCGTCAGCCCCTGGCAGCTCACCTGCTGTGCCTCCTGACAGACCACAGACAGCCAGTACTGGTCCACAGCCTGGGGCGTAGAAACCACAGAGCTAGAAATATAAATCACTTCCTCAAGCCAACAAATTGATAATTCCCATCCTTCTGCCTTTGCTGATACCTTCCAGTCCGAAAGTGTGTCCTATTTTCTAAAAAGATGTTACCAGTGAGAGGTAGGCATGAGAAAAACCCAAATCAGGTATTGACACATATGAAACTCACTTTATTTTGGCATCAGTGCCCGTTTTTCTTTTACAAGCCCCCATTCCTATTCTACAACAGGAAAATAAAATTTCTTTAGTAACTTTTATTTAATTTGTTGGCACATGCAGGTCCCTCTAAAACATGGGGTCCAGGACAGTGGCCCCTCTTGCCTGGGTTGGTACCAGGTCCCTTTCTTTCTTGTGTCTAGGGAATAATGTTTGCTTAGCATTTCAATCAGTCAGCCATCTCATGGATCCTATGGGGAGCCAGAAAACTTAGACTCCTTATTACAACCACCTTGGTTGCACGGAGAACTGGGAGGTGACTTGTGACCTCTCCTGACTTGTTTTGCCCCCTGAATGTGTCAAGGGGTTCAGCCACTTGGCACACTCCAAACAAGATGTGGGGCCTGGTCCCTATGTTCAGAGGCACCCTTGAGCTTCTCAGATAGAAAAAGTTGAAGTAAACTATTTTTTCAGATTATATGACCATCCATGTAGAAAATATAATGGAATCTAAAAAAAAAAAAAAAAAAGAAGAAGAAGAAGACCCTCTCAATGAATTGGTAAATTTACCCTGGTGGCTGGATTTAAGATTGATATACAAATAAAATTTTATATCTACATAGTAGCAACAATCAGAAATTAAAATAAGATAATAGTACCATCAAGAAATATGAAATACTCAAGGACAAAACATGTGAAATACTTATACACTGAAAACTATAAAACATTGCTTAGAAAAATTAAAGACCCAAATTTATGGAGATAGATACTGTGTTCATGAGTTGGAAGACTCAATATTGCTATAATCTCAATTCTTTTCAAATTAATCTATAGATTCAATCAAAATAAAAATTTCAGCAGGAATTTTAGTATAAATGGATAAGTTGATTATACAACTATATGGAAATGCAAAGGACCTAGAATAGCCAACATAATTTTGAGAAAGAACAAAATTAGAGGACTAACACTACTTGGTACTAACATTTATTATAAAGTCACAGAAATCAAAACAGTGAGATAATAACATTAATATAGACAAATAAATCCATGGAATAGGGTAAAGTACCCAGAAATAGACCAACACCCATATACACAGCTGATTTTTGGGCAAGATACAAAGGCAAGTTCAGTGGGAGAAAAGATAGTGCCTTAGTCAGTCTTAACTATAACAAATTACCCTAAAATAGGTGGCTTATAAAGAACAGAAATTTATTTCTCAGTTGTGGAGGCTGGAAATCCAAAATCAGGGTGCCAGTCTGGTTGGGTTCTGGTGAGTGGCCTCTTCCATGTTACGGATTGCTGTCTTCTTGTTACATCCTCCATTTGTGGGGACCCTTTTATAAGGGTTCTAATTTCACATGTGAGGGCTCTATCCTCATGAAAATCTAATTATCTCCCCCAGGGCTCCACCTCTTAATACCACCACATTGTGGGTGAGGATTTTGACATATAAACAGAAACATTTAGTCCATTGTGGATAGCCTTTTCAACAATTGTACTGGGAGATTTGAATATCCATAGTCAAAAAGTTGAACTTGGATCCATATCTCCCACTATATAAAAAAATTAACTCAAACGAATCATAGACCTACAAGTAAAATGCCAAACTATAAAACTTATAGAAGAAAACATAGACAAATATCTTTTTAGCCTTGAGTTAGGCAAAGATTAAATAGATAGATTGGTAGCGTGAGCCATAAAAGAAAAATTTGATACATTGAACTTCAAAATTAAAAGCTTATGCTCTTCAGGCTGGAAGAAAACATTTACAAAGCATACAAGGTCAGACAATTAAATTCACAAACTTGTCCTAGAAAAAGCATTACATATCACATCACTAAATATCACTATGTTCATCAGATGGCCAAAGGGAGTGCTCTGAAGGTAACGATAGTGATATTCAGCAACTTTTTCTAGGATGAATTGTGAGCTTAATTGTCAGACCTCTGTATGATGGCAATTCCAGAAAAAGAGTTCCAAAATTGCTTCAACGTGTGGACTAGGTGCTGGTGTCGGTGCATAGCTTCCCAAAAGATGACCTTGAAGATCACGATATTGATATTCAACTATGAGGTATGTAGCAATTTTTCTAGGATGGGTTCACAAACATAATTGTTGGACCTTGTATATTTGATAAAGGGCTTGTATCCAGAATATAATAAGCAACTCTCCAAATTTAATGCAAGACAACAAATTTTATTATTTTTGAATTAAGTTCAATTTTGCAAAACAAGTCTTTTTTATAAAACACATCACTAGAAAAGAACATAATTTACACCCAGAATTTTTGTCAAACTCTACCTCAATTTTCAAACCACTGTGGCTATAAGAATATATTATAGAATTGGGATTAAAACTAAATAAATATATAGTTACTAAAATACACTTTTAACCAAGTCTATTGCAAAAGAATATGCAAAATATTTATACAATAAGTTGGGTTGGATCTTAAAATAAATTCAGTAGTATCTTATATTCTACAGGCTACTTAATAACCTGATGCAAAAAAAAAAAAATCAAAGAGTAAAGGAAGGCAGATGGACAACACATGCATAGTACTTCTACGTATCACTCACAAAGACATCAAGGTCATCCCTGAGAGCTGGCGTGGAGAGTTGTCAGTCATCCACAAGGATGTAGAAGAGATAGAGAAGGCTGGAGTCACCATATTCATAAATTTCACATACGACATTCACAAATTAACAATAAAATCAGAGTAAAAATACTTTGACCCAATCCTCTTAAGCCAATGAGAACCTTCGTTAAAATTGTACTTTTTTTTAATCACCTAAATTATGTCCTCCAAATAGCCTTCAGAGCTCAGAAATGAAGTAAAAATCCTTGTGAAAGTAGTGTTTTCTACTTCACTCGCATTCTTGTTTACACTCTCTTCAGTGAGAGGGAGAAGGAGGATGTGTTCACCACAGCTTAGAATTCCTCCAGATAGTAAAATATGATTGAAAAGCCAAAAGCAATGGCTTCAAGGGTAAATTATGTTGAGGATGCGTTTGCCCTTATCATCCATATTTTGTAGTTCTACATTACTTTGAGATGGCCATAGACACTAGTAAGAAAAACTCTAAGCCAATGCCAAACAAACAACCACAACAAAACAACAAACAAACAAACAAAACCTAATGAACCAAGAAGCCTAGATTTAATTCTCCAGCCCTTTAGGGTATACTTTGATCAACTCATTGATCTTCAATTAAAGGACTAAATGGTCTGGGAAACCTGTTCCTCCCATGTTCTTAAATGATAGAAGAACCTTCTAAGGCTTCTATCCAAAGACTTATATTGTTGACAAAGTTACTGGGGATTCATACACATGATGGTGTATCTCAGAAGCAGCTACACAGGTCTAGCTAGCTATTGGACTCAGATTTGAATCATTATTGGCTGAACCAGGACGAAATTCTCTCAATAGAAAGAATGGAAATTTTTAAAGTTCCAGAAGAGAAGTCTAGACAAATTTTAGGTGGCTAGTTTGATAACAAAACAATAACAAATCCATGGAGTTAGAGAATCTATATTGTTGATTCTACTAGGGAGACCCTTTTGTAAAACATTTAAATCCTTTTTGCCAGGATCATTTTAAAAAAAACAAAAACCACCAAATGTATGTGCTCACGCCTTATGTTATCTGCTAAATTTTGATGACCAAATGGTTTTATTGAATGCTTTTTGAATTATAGCTTTAACATTTCTAAGTACACTTTCTCCAGATTATTTTTTTCCTGGAAAAATAAACGTAATTTTTGCCTTTGTCTCATTTTAAGATGATGAGCTGCAAGCCTGTATAAAATGCCAGTTTTGCTGTTATTATTAGGAAAATGCAATGCACTGGATTCTAAACATTAAGCTAAGACAGACTGTGAGGCAGAGTGTGAATTTTACACAGTTTCAAATAACCCTGTGCTCTGCATGGGCTTTTTTCCATCTTTCTCTGGCTATTGACCAGAACTCGGACATAAATATATGGAAAAAAAATTTTTTTAACAATGATTTTTGGTGATAAAGGAAACTACACAAATGGTATCTTCAGGCCTTAAAAATATTTTTGACCAAATAAATTCTGCTTTCATCTGAAAAGGTTTCCCAAACACACCTTCTTAAACTCTTAAAAAGCCATTCTAGAAGAGGTAATGTCAACATACTCAATCATAAATAATCTCTGAAGGCGAAGTATTTGGATGAATCATCGCTTTCCGTTGTTTGTTTTATGAGGTTTAATTTTCAGAAAATATTATTACTTTGCTGTTTACCTCATCTAACTGCAAAGACATGAAGACATTTAAATAAAGCTATTTGCTGTTTTCCTTAGCATATATCCCCAACGACTTTTGCCTCTTTAAATTTGTACATGCATTCATGTAATTTACCTATCATTACCAGAGTTCAGTTTTTAATCAAATTAAGTGTGTTTATATCAGAAATAACAAAAATAAATCTTACCAGAAGACCATCATCTTTTTAATATTTTTCCAGCTGTCTCTCTCAGAACTTAGTGCCTGGTGCTTGGAACAACATCTTTCTTTCTGGCTGGGAGATCCTGAGATGTTGGACTTGGTGTTTGTTTTTACAATCTTTTACTCAAAACATCAAGAAATACATCTTCGGACCATTTTTAAAAGAGAAACCTTTTCAGATGAAATTATTATTAAGTAAATTTTTTTCTCATATATATGTGTATGTTCTAGTTCTGGTCAACAGCCAGAGAAAGATAGAAAATAGCCCATGCAGAGGACAGGGGGCATTTGAAGCTGTGGATACATCAGTGAGCAGGACAAAGTCCCAGCTCTTCAGAGCTTAGAGTACATGATGAGTGTGAAGTGAAAGCATAAATACTAAACCCTGGGTTAGGAAGGGGTTCACGTGTGCTCAGTTCTGTCTCAGGGAGTGATTAATCGATCTGGGCTGCTATAACAAATATACCATAGATGGGGTGGTTTACATAGCTAACCTGTAGTTTTCACAATTCTGGAGGCTAAGAAGTCCAAGATCACGGTGCCAGCAGATTTGGTGTCTGATGAAGTCTCTTTCCTAGTGTGCAGAGATAGGAAACTATCCTGTTGTGCCTTTTCTTATAAGGGCACTAATCCCAATCCCATTCATAAGGGCGCCACACATGTGATCTAATTACCTCCATCTCCAAATGTTGTTACCATGGGAATTAAGCAACAACATAAGAATTTGCGGAGGGGACACAAACTTTGATTTCAGAGCAGGAAGCCTGGTGAAGCAGAAGACCCAGGTTTCTGACTCATCTGACTCAACTCTTGTTGAGCTGCATTTCAACTGGTGTCTCATTTTCCTCAAAGCTGTTTTTATCTCACAGGGCAGGGACCCAAACATAGACAATCTGCACTCCTGTTCCCGTAAATCCATTCTGGTTGGACTCTGTTTAAATGTGTTTTACCTTTCTTTCTTTATACAAATCCTTGCTTGGTTACCAGAGAAAAATACCTTTCCTCTCCCTTTTATTCTTCACTTCCCTCTTTATTTCATTTCATTTAACCATTAATGACTTTGGAACATAACAGAAATATGAATAAGACATTTTAAGCCAAATTAACACCCTGTATTTTGAAATAAAATTAGCTAAAATTAATAGCTACCGCAACCTCACCAAAAAGCCTACAGATAACTTAGAATTCTCCTTAAGAAAATCTCCACCTGCCCCTCATCTTATTTTAATTAACTCTGTTCTTGTGTGGCCCCCCTCTTTTCTAAGCTGGACCTTACAAATTAGGTGAGGTATGGCGGAGAGAGTATTGAAGTCCTGTAGGTAACTAGGAAATTATGGTACCATTGGGCAAGCAGCATTACCAGGTGTGCACGGTACTCAAGTAGAACGAAGTACATAGATGAACTGTCTTCCAACCACAGCACTAATCCTCTGACTGCTACAACTGCACAGCCCTCAGCCATGGGTGTGGTCTGTGTTTTCCTGCCACAAAACGCTCAGGTCTGTCTCTATCAGTAACCCTTCAGAAAAGGAGGCGAACTCTTTACCTTTAAACAGAAGAAAAGTAGTGTAGCTATAATTATAACTGAAATAAAATATCCCCAACCCTAAGGGACATTTTCTGAATAGGGAAAGAATAAATGTTTCTCCTGCTCCCCTTTCTTTTCAAAAATTGGTAGGTAGAGGAACCCTGCTCAAGAGTGCAATCAAGATCTGCTAAAGAAAAAGCAGTATTTTCAAAATGTTTGCCGATTCTTTACCTTGCTAGGAATGGACTTTTGTAGTAAATGGCCCATTGTCCAGTGGGACACCTCAAGCAGTCTCTGGCTTTGAAGACATATGCGCTGCTCCTAGTTTGGTTGGGGTGGATTAGTTAAGAGTTTCTCAGCTTCACACTACTGACATTTTGGACTGGACAATTCTTTGGTATGAGAGGCTGTCTGTGCGTTACAGGATGTTTAGCAGCACCCCTGTCGCCTACCTACTGTGCTGATAGAACCTCCCAATTCAGTCATAACAATCAAAAATGCCTCCACATATTGACAAATGTGCCCTTAGGGGGAGGGGGAAATGCCCCCAGACGAGAACCACTGGGTTAGATAAATGAACTGCACTAGAAAGTAAGGACGGTTTGGAGACCTGCAGGAAGATCCCCAGTGTGGGTGTGGAGGTACACTGAACAGTAACTGACATGGTAAATCCTGTCTCATTGTGTCTTTCTCTTTCCTGGAAATGTCTTTGGATAAAGCAGCAGGAAATCATATTTCAGATGGATTAGGCATCATATTTTCTGTATGTGTGGGAAAGGATTAGACAGCCTCCTAGAACCTATTTTTAAATTAATAATTTTAAAGCAATACAGGAATGCGAAAACAATGAACACTAAGTACTTTCGATTTGAATTATTTTTTAAAATGAATGAGGTAAAGGATTTTTAAAAATTAATTTACTGAGGAGAAACTGAAAGAGTATAAAAATAAGTTCTTACATTTTTGCACACAGTTGAATTAAGATAATGGAGATATTCTTTTGCTAATTTTTTAAAAATGTGGATATTCGACTGACATTTCTAAAACCAGAAAATTCCCAATTAAAAATTTGCAGTGACCAAAAAAATGTGGTTTTTTTTTAGTAAAGATATATATACACACACACACATATGGAAATACATATATATACATATATATATATGTATATAGCTGGTATATACCTATGTTAGTTAGGTGACCTCATCACAATTAAGACATTTAAACAAGTGGTTTCAATATAAAATGAAAAGATTATCTTTCCATAGAAGTGACTCTAACAAACTTAAGATTTCCTTAAGGATAAGAAATCCTATAGGATTTCTTTGCTATAGAAGTGACTCTAACAAACCTAGGATTTCCTTAAACTAACTGTGGAAATAGGACCTATATTGTAATAAAACTTAAACCAATTCAAAGTCTAGAGAACTGGAACCCAGCATTTCTATTGCTTTTTATCCTGAGAGATGCTCTGAAAAATAAAAGTTGCTCAAGTCAGTCCAATATGCCATGTATTAGAACTCCAGCTTAAAGGTCTGTGACCCCATCAATACATAAAGAGTCTGAGAATGTCCTACAGGAATAAACAGTTTAATTTTGCTTTTTAAAAGTTGGTTTAACGTATTAAGGGGGTACAATGTTTTCATTACTGTTAGTAGTGTTTGTACTGTTTGAGTCAGGGCTGTAAGAATGCCTGCCACCTGAACAGTGTTCATTATACCCTTGGATAAGTTTCATCCCACTGGATTTCCAGTGACTTTTACCTCCCTCTGTGTACAGGGGCGTTCCTCAGTTAGTTCCAATTTATTGGACAGTACATGTGGTGTTTGTTTTTCTATTCTTGAAATACTTCACTGAAGATAATGGTCTCCAGTTCTACCCAAATCACTGCAAAAGGAATTAATTTATTCTTTTTTATGGCTGAGTAGCACTCCATGGTATACATATAACACATTTTGTTAATCCACTCATGAATTGATGGGCATTTGAGTTAATTCTACATCTTTTCAATTGTGAGTTGTTCTGCAGTAAATATTCAAGTGCAGGTATCTTTTTGATAAAAATAACTTCTTTTCCTTTGGGTAGATACCAAAGATTGAATGGCAGATCTACTTTTAGTTCTTTGAGAAATCTCCAAAGGTTTTCCATAGAGGTTTAACTTTGCTTAACTTAAAGTCTGTGATGCTTACTTGTCATTCTATGAACATACTTTGCAAAACACAACTGTAGGCTGCTCAATCATTTTATTATAACATCTGAAGAAAGAATGAATAAACAAGTGTGAATGGAGGGAAGGGACAGGTTGGCATGGAATCAAGAAAAGGGAAAAACTTCACGATTAAGAACGTGCCAGCTACCTTCAGCGCTGGGAGAGAAGACTCTGACTAATAGGAGTATTCTGGTTTGATTGGCAGGCATACACCAGGAATGAAGAGGAATGTGGCCTCAGTGACCAGAGCCATTACGATTATGCAGTTGCTTTTCTATTTTATGCTCAGCAAGCGGTCTTTTGGCTATGATTGGCTTTTCATATAACTTTATCCATAGTGAGATCAAGCCATGATACTGTTCCTGTGTGCTTGCAAATTTCTCTTTGCAAATTATTAAATTAGCCTTCTAGCATGAGTCTCTTGTGAGCTTGATCAGCTAAATCCGGCTAATCCTGACTACTTCAGGAAACTCTGAACAAAATCAGCTTTGCATCTGCAAGCTAAGGATTGAGGTTAGGTTTTAATGATTCTCTCTAGGTACTCACACCTTCCATTCTGAGACCCCTGTAAAAACAATGTCTCTTCACTCCTATTTAATTACGATTATATGACAAAGGAGGATTCTGGAAAAGAAAGATCTTAATTGTACGAATCTCATTGTACAATTCTGTGCCTTTCAAACTGGGCAATGAAGGTGTGTGGCAGTGAGCAAGGATGTCAGCAAAACCCAAGCCAAAAGTGACAAATCTTTCAGGAGTATCAATTTGGCTCACCCTAAGAATTACTTTATTTGGAAACAAACATGGATATATGTTGGAATATAATGAAAAATCCCTCTTTATTTTTATAATAACATAAGAAATTTTGGAAATTTTACACTCATGGAAGGTTACTTTTTGGGTTTTGCCTTCATACTGCCCTGGGCAAGGGGTGGTGGCATGGTGGTAATCATGACTGGCCTTATGAAAAGTGGAAGGCATAGCTTAAGCAAAATTCAAAAAGAAAGTGGAGAAAAAACAACATTCATCAACCATATACCTTGGGCCAGGCATTTTAGAAAAAGGGTCACACAAACTCACAGCAGCACTGCCCGGCGGGCAGCAGCAATGATGCAGCCTGAATATGTATTCAGGTCTTTCATCTCTGTACTCTGGGCCAGGACATCAAGTGAGTTTCACCAGTGAATTGCAACCTATTTGTGCAGGGTTCTGTAAACTTTTTCTGTGAACAAGATATGAAATGTAGCAGAAAAGATGAGAAGAGAAATATCACAATACCTCACGTGTGGTAATTGTGTCATGAAAGTTTTGTTACCATATCTGACCAAATATGAAACGATATGAGATACCCCATTAATTTATGTTCCACTAAGAAAGTAAATAATTCAGACAATTACAAGCATGTGATCCCATCAATTGTAACAGGCTTCCAAATTTTAGAGATGTTAAAATGTAAAAAATTATGTCTTATAATGATAATAAGATGATATGATTTATTTTTATGAGCTATAGTTTATATACATGAATGAGTATGTGTGTGTGTGTATTAGTTGTTGACGTAAAATGTCTTTTTTACCATAAGTCATAGTCAAAAAAGTTTAAAAACCACTGTTTGCCTATTCCTGGCTGTCTTTTGAAATAAAAAAAAAAGAAATTTTAAAAATGATTCATTTTGTACCATACTAAAATAAACTATTATTTTCATATTTCTTTTCAGTTCTTGCCAAAATGCATGCCTAATTTTTAACATAGTTATGAGCATAGCATAAATGCAGTTTATATTCTGTTTTTTTCTGTATGTTTCCAGGTTGCTACATAATTTTTAATGGCTGTGTCATTTGTAATTAAATTCATAATTTCTTAAGCATATTTTGCCAAGCCATTTTCTTATTTTTTAACTGTTAGATCATTCTCTATTTTTCTGTAGATCTACAATGAATATCATTGAATTCTAGCCTTTTCTTAGAATTTTGATTTCTATATAAAATGGTGTAAATGTTTTGATGGCTCATTAGATGTATTTCAAAATAGTTTCTTAAATGAAGAGAAATAATTTACATCTTCAATGCCTCTCAGTACTTCTTTAACTTTGAAAATAAGTGCTTAAAGAAATAAAAAAAAATTGATACTTTTCTTGTTTAAAAAAATGATGGATTTTACGCAGGAAATTTAAAAAAGAAAGATTCTCTTCAAAGAAGTAAATTCTAGGAATTAAGTTTTAGCCTAGTGGAGAAAAATATGAGGCGGCAGCTCCCTGCTTCCTCAGTTGATTCTATGCCACCAGAGCACAGGACAGGTAGCAGGTGGAAATCACTCTGTGCTAAATGGACTAGGACTCTTTTTGAGGAGGATGTAAGGAATGGATGAATATGGCTTCAATAATGTCCACGTAGGTCTCTGGAAGAGCTGTCATCCTATTTATAGAGAGAGAAATGGGTAGGAGAGTGGGGATACACTGAGTTCCAGCCTTCCCAGCTTAGAGTACAAGATAAGAACTGAAAAGCATAAAGGTGATGCTAATTGTATCTGTAAGAGAGAGAGAGACAGAGAACATGTGTGTGAGGCAGGGATCTCAAGAGAAGATAGCAGAGAGCAAAGGGCTGTATTCTGTGGATATTTTCCTCAGTTCAAGGGACAGAAGGAAGCAGAGTCAATGAAGAAAAAGGAGAGAAGCAGTCATGAGGAGGTAAGGAGGAGAGGGTTTCAAGGAGGACATGCCTAACAAAAGCACACACTTCACAAAGTGATGAAGAGCTTCAGCTGGCCGGGATAGGCTGAACTTGGCATTAAGCATATCAGTTTTGACCTTTTGAAAGTGTGTATGGAAAAATGGGGGACCCAGTTTCCTAAGAGGAATGGTGGAGAAGAAATAGATGTGGTGAACATAGGCTACTTGGTTCTAAGTGGTTGACTGCCCAATGCAAGAGGTAAGTGGATAGAAAGCAGCAGGATCAAGAAGATTATTAAGCAGGAGATAACATACTTGAAGAAGGGGCCAGGGAAGATAAAAAGAATGAAGATGCTAAACGAATTGGAAGCAAGTTTAATGTACATAAATTCATTGTGGTGGAGTTGTGCAAAAACACATATGAAAAAGTTTCTTGAGGCGACACCCATAGTTCAGTGAGTAGGGCATTGGCTACATACACCGAGGCTGGCAGATTTGAACCCAGCCTGGGCCAGCTAAAACAACAATGACAACTGCAACCAAAAAATAGCTGGGCGTTGTGGTGGGCAACTATAGTACCAGCTACCCAGGAGGTTGAGGCAAGAAAATCACTTAATCCCAAGAGTTTGAAGTTGCTATGAATTGTGACACCACAGCACTCTACCCAGGGCAACAGCTTTAGACTCTGTCTCAAAAAAAAGAAAGAAAGAAAGAAAGAAAGAAAGAAAGAAAGAAAGAAAGAAAGAAAGAAAGAAAGAAAGAAAGAAAGAAAGAAAAAATTTCTTGAACAGTGTTAATCACATGCTCTGTAATAGTAGCTTTCAAACTCTTGACTGCAACCAAGAGTAAGAAAAACATAGCTAACTGAAACAAAACTTTCACCTTATTTTCTATTCTGTTATTTTCCACTTGGTCCTCATCTTTCAGGTTCTCTATCTCCTCTCCTTCTCCTCCTCATTCTTCCTCCTGCTCCTCTGCCTCCCCCTTCTAGTTGAGTACCACTAAAAATGACATAACCCACAATTGAAAACTCTAACATACAAGGTGGCCTTAAAAGCAACATTTATTTTGGGAGAGAGGGTTGTATTACACAAAATTTTTCCACAATATACAAAACTATTTTATCACATCACTTTAAAAATATATAATCCTGATTCATACCAAATATTGCTATACTATAAAATTCTTCTTCCTTCTACTACAGAGATTGGAAATGTTAAATAGTTGTCCCAGACTCCCTTGCAGCTATGTAGCTAGGGGTGTCCAGGCATCCAAATTTTGGCCAATTATACATAAGCAGCTATCTACTGGGGGTATGAGAAAGCGTGTGTTTTCCTGCCATTGTGGCTCTGTGCCTCTTCTTCCTGCTTTGATAGTGGAAGTCATGCCTGGAGTAGAAGCAGCCACATTGTGACTGTGGATGTAAAGTAAAAAGAGTCACAAACTGGTCTTGACATTGTTGAATGTCTGAAATGATGCCAACCCCATCTTGTGACACTTTATGCATTACTCATGTTTGGAGTCACTGCAAATTGATCAAACCTCTATGATATCACCTGTATTAGCCAGGGTTCTCCAGAGAAACAAAACCAACAGGAACTGTAGATAGATAGAAGATAGATATTTTCTCTTTACTGCTCTCTTCATATAATTTAGCTAGTTATTTATATCTATTATACAGATAGATATCAATTGACCAATTGATTGGTCAACAGATAGGTATTAGTTTTAAGGAATTGGCTTATACAATTCTGGGGGCAGGCCCCTTCTATCATTGCCCGATTCAGCAGGAAGCAGTTAAATCGAGTCTTCAGCCCTTTTCCCTAACAGCAGTTAGGGTTTCTACTCGGAGAGGGAGAATTGATGCAGGACATCTAGCACCCTAGCCAGCTCAGCGGAGCTGGCAGAACTGCCGCCTCCTCCTTGGTGGTGTTGGTGCTGCGGCAGCCAGCTGAAGAACCAGCTGGCTGGATGACAGCAAGGAGAGGGACCTCCAACCCCCACCAGAGGTTCCAATAGCCAAAAAGGCTGGACAACTGCTGAGGAGACACCTGTGCCTTAGTGTCTCCTTCACTTTACGCTTAGGACTAAATGTGGAACCCCCATTTCCTATGCCTAGGTCAGTTTCTTGTGAATTTCCTAGGCCTGAATTCCATGGATGGACTGTGTCCATTCATTGAAACACTCATTCACCTTGCCCCCCCCCTCCCTGCGGAAGGGACTGTATTCATTCGTTTCCTGGCCAAGGAACCCATACACCTATATATACCCTGAGGCTAAAGGCCTAAAGGAGGAGACGGGGAAAGACCGGGAGAGAAAGGGAGAGAGCTTCTCTCTCCCCACTTGAATTCTCTCCCTCTACCAGGAGCTTTAGTGTTTTCTGTATTCTTTTTGGTAAATCAATTCTGTCTTACCACTGAGGGGTGGGGAGGGGGAAATAATGTAATGAAGAATAATAAAATACATGTATTTAAAAACAAAAATTTCCCTCTTAGGACTGCCTTTGCAGTATCCCAGAGGTTCTGATAATTCATGTCTTCATTGTTATTTTGTTCCAAAAATTTGGTAATTTCCTTCTTAATCTCATCTACGACCCAGCTATCCTTCAGCATAAGGTTACTTAGCTTCCATGTTTTTGTATGAGTATGCAGCTTCCTGTTGTTATTGAGTTCAACTTTTATTCCATGATGGTC
>CAUYRH010107299.1:0-35834 GCA_963574655.1 Perodicticus potto | reverse complement strand
ATACAGAATACAAATGTTTTCTTGATAAACTTACTAAATGCAGAATACAATAAACAAGAAAATCCCATGAAGGTTATGTCTAACAGTTGGATAAAAATATTTCAGATTGTATATGAAGCCAGTACATTGTACCCCATGATTGCACTAATGTACACAGCTATGATTTAATAAAAATAAATAAATAAATAAAATATCTTGCTAACTTCATCTTAAAAAATATATATACTATAAATTCTGGAAGAGCAGGTGGAAATTTAAATCAGTATATCTCCCAGAAGGAAGCCTATATCTTTGTGTCCAGGAAGTAAGCTCTTCTATCTTGCATGGATGAGGCCATTTTCAGACACGACTGTGAAGGGAATGAGTGTGTACAAATCAAAACCAGATGGACACGCTACAAAGGACTTCTAAAACCACATGAAAACATAAAGTCACTTATGACAGGAGTAATTTTAAAATATCAGAAGGCAACAGCACGGAGAAATGGGAGGCCCCTGTAAAAATAAACTAGAAATCAGAAGTCAATTCAGAAGAGGCCTCAACAGAGAATACACATTTTTTGAAACTAGCTCTGGGTTGGAACATGAGAATAGCTTCCTTTGAGAGATAGTTTACCTGAGGAAAATTAGTAAATTCATGTATTACAGCTCTTTTCAGCCAAAGCTCATGTTTTAACACTGTTTCCTCTAAATTCTTTGGGGTTTTCCCATGTATTATCCCAGTATGAAATAAGTAGTATACACAATAAATTTAATTAGGTGGCTCAATGAGCTGGGGCGCCAGCCACATACACCTGAGCTGGCGGGTTCGAATCCAGGCTGGGCCCGCCAAACAACAGTGACAGCTGCAACCAAAAAATATACATGTATCATTTCATATAGCTGGAATATATCACAACGTCATACCGGTATTTGTGATTCAAATGTGGAAATGTAGTACTTTTACTTAATCTCATTGATCACATCTATATCTTCTTTCTCCCTTGTAAAAAAATCCAAGTTCTCAAGGACACTAAGATAATTATTCATTTGGTTTAACCCACAGTATCATATAAAACAGGCAGCTAAAATCACAGACACTTTAAATAAAGTAAAAACAGGTTAAGGTTTTTAAAAAAGAGTATCTTATGACCTAATTTTATTTTATAATTGCATAAACTATTTATCAGATTCTAAAGTCAAATCTCTCAAACAAGATGTACCAAAAATGAAAACCACAATTGGTGTCTATTCCACTTGATTCTGTCCTTTTCCAATTGTTAATAGTTTGTCCTATCATTTTTTAAATATAATAAAGTACATGTTAGTTTTATAAACCCTTCTTCCTTAAATGGTAGCATAATATACACACATTTTTACTTTGATTTATTTTTACCTACCAACCAATAAACATAGAGATCATTCCACAGTAATATATACAGGTGGTCCTTGACTTATCTCAGACTTAATATTTTAACTTTACGATAGTACAAAAGCAATAAGAATTCAGCTCACTTACACGTGGATGAACCTGTCATAACTTGACATACAATGGGATGTCCAGATACAACCCCATTGTAAGTCAAAGGACTATTGACTAATCTATTAGTCTGCATTCATTTTTACAGTTGCATATTATTTCTCTGTTAATTTTCTTAGTTGTTCATCTGTTTCAATGTCATTTATTACTTGTCTAAATATTTGTTATTTTATTATTTACTATTATTACATTTAAGAATTTATTATTTATTTTTTATTTCTTTCCTTTGACTTACCTTGGTCTTCTCCGCTCTTCTTCGTTTAGATCCTTAAGGCATAACCTCGAGTCATTGATTTTAGAAGGTACCTGAAGTCTATGGGAGATTGGAATGCAAGATTATTTTCACAATGTCAGAACTTCACTGGCCTGCTCACCATTTCCCCCGGGGAAGGTCCAGAATGTATTTCCTTTATGAAACCTGTGAGAACCACATTTATGGAAGGGGCCTCAGTGTCTTTGAAGAATTTTATTGTTTTATTTTCTGTAGCTCAGGAATGATATCAAATTAGAATCTCCGAATGTAATGGTGACGATGGGTGTCTGGGTGGCACTTACTCACCAAGTAAATGTGGTCCCTGGAAAAGACAAGACAGATAAAACAGCAATCAGAATGGTGGGATCCTCAGAAATCAGCGTTGAGTAGCTGATCACGTTATCCCTGGAACTGAAAAAATAGGCAGCCAACTAAAGCCGAAGTCTGACTTGAATCATGACAAATTCCCAAGGTTGGGACAGACCCAAATCTCCCTGAGTGAGGGGAGGCCAGCTTCCCCGAGGATGGACCCCCCTGCACCAGCAACAATTTACACTATGCAGCATCCCTCTCAGTCTTCTTCAAAGGTGCTGTGGTCATTTAAGAGTCACTATGCATTGAAGGAGGGCTTTATTGAACAATGGATCTGAACAGACACTAATTCCTGAAAACCCAAAATACCAGTCTGTGTGACACCTGTGAGTAGGGGCTCATGGAGGTCGGAGGGTGGATGGAGTGGATGCGGGTCCATATCACTGCAGAGAAATAGTCATCCACAGTGATCTGCCTCCTTGCCACAGCCAACAACATACATGTGTGTGTAGTAGCTAGTTCGTGTTGTGAGCTGGTGAAAGCATCCATACATACTTAACACATTTTTTAAAAAATGAGAGCATAAACAAAAGCATAACAAACGTGGTTATGATATGAAAACAGGCAACAGTAAACTTAGTCAAGCATTCACAATTCCAGGCATCTAAATGAATGAATTCCTTCTTAGAAGAAGCTACGTGGGCATAGCCCTGCATTTGTCGCCTCCCCAGACCTCACGGTGATGGAAAGCACGCAGATCGACATGAGTGCTCTTTCAGGGAGCACAAGGAAAGCTGCAGAAATAACAATTTCAAAGCTTCTCTTATATTTCACTGTCACTAAGATACTAAAATATGGCAGGGATAGGAAATGAGATTCTAACTCTTCAATGAAATATAACATGAGAGATGAAACTTGCTCCCTCCTCTTCAATAACTGCACTGAGCTACCACGACTAACAGCATGGTTTCCGATGGTGATTTCTAAATCGGATGCTACCTTTTGCTTTTAAGACAATTTTTAATTTTGCTTCGTTTCCTCAAATCTCTCTCCATAATAATTAGAGTACTCATATGTTCTGGTTTGCCCAGGATGGGCTCACTTTGTGATTATGTCCTGACATCTCATCCAAATTGAGCTCCCAACATTTTATATAAAGTAACACTGTCTGAGGGATAAATCAAATGCTCACCCTGTCTATAACTCAAGGGTGGCTTTATCTACGCAAAGTTCCATAATCTTTTTTGAAAGCAGGAAAGTAAATATTGGAGAGTCTTTGCTGTAAGATTGATGGAATATCAAAATTATCTTTTTGGTCAAATAAGATGAGGCAAAAGACTCTTATTCTCACCGGTTTTTAGCCCATCAAATGTGACACAGGATGAGATTCTCGCCCCAATTGTCCATAAGAGTGATTCTTATTGCAAGAGATGGACTTCCACTTTGCGGTAAAGAGGAAAATACAAATGCTAAAGTCTGTTTGTGCTTTCACTTTAAAAACCAGTTCGGCAATAAATCAATCCCATTGCTTGGCCTTTTGGTAAGTTATCTCCAAGTCAGGGAAGTGAGGGCTTGTAAGTGCTTCAGAGGTGCCAGGGGTCCATGTGCAAAGGGCTCCTTTTCACTCATGTGTTGAGGTCTTGAAGTGACAGTACACAGCACCCATCACTACCCGTGTCACAACTCTCGTATATCAACATCCAGAGCAGAAGCAGCGAGGTCAGATGCTTCTGGTGGGAAGGCAGCCACCAAGTTCAGACTGGGACATTTGTCAGCATGAAAGAGCCACTTCATGGGATGGGGGCTTTCCAACTAAGAGCAGCTGGAGGATGGTCATGTCAAATTTGGCTTTGTTTTTCTTCCAGAACAACCCATCCTTCCCCTGTCCCATATTGCCACCTACATCTGTAAAATCACTTCCCAAACTTCAAGGCTCCAGGAATGCTACCCACCCAGGAAGCAGCCCCCATTTTCTCAGATATGCCCCATCCTATTTTATGCCTGACTCTTAGCCCCTACCTTCTGAAATACCTTGCTGTACATGAACTGCTTCCCACACCAGCACATGTAAGCATCTTGAAAACAAGAGTATGTGCGCTCCACTCATCTTTGAAATATCTCCCAGAATTTATTTACTGCAGCAGTAAATATTTATTTTGATTAAATGTTCACTACTTGAAGTTCTTCATTTTATTAATTTTTCTTTCATTTGTAAGTGGAGCCACCTAGCCTGCTGTTAAATTATTTGAATAGATTCTATCAGGTATCCAGTTGAGTGCCCAAGCTATAAGTATGTCCCTAGATCTTCCCCACAGCGCCTTAGGGCTTCCAAATATAAGCCACGAGGCTTCAGAAGTTGAGTCATGGGAAGGTAACATCTAGCACATTTGAAACACTTAATTTAGAGGACACATGATAAGTGAAATGATCAGGGTCTGTGGCATTCACTGTCTTTTCCCATGATTGGATTATACCGCAGTCAACAGTGAAGTCCACCATGAAGTGCGCAACTGAATGGATTTTTACATATGAATACACTCATGTAACCCCCACTCAGACAGATCAAGAGGGAGACTATTTCCAACATTGCAGAAAGCACAGGGTTCTTTCACCATCAAGAAATGGTTCAATAACCACCCCTAATAATAACCACTGTTCTGACTCTTATCGCCATAGATTCTTAGTGTTGCCTTCCCTTAGAATCCAATTAAATGAATTAACAGTATATATTCTTTTGTGCCAAGTCTTTCATTCATCATTATGTCTGTGAGATTCATTCATGTTGTTATGTGTAGATGAAGATAATCCTTTCTCACTGCTGTGTAGTACTAAAATTTATTTAAATAATCCCCTGTTAATGAACAGTTGTTTCCAATCTTTTTCTATAATGAACAATGCTGTAGTAAATATTTTTGTGAAAATATCATTGCACCCATAAAAATTTATATGTAGGATAATTTCCTAGAGGTGGAGGTACTGGGTGTAAGGATGTGTACATTTATAATTGTGTTAAATGTTGCCAAATTTCCCTCTGGGACCCTTGTACCAATTTGCATTCTATTCAGCAATGTTTGAAAGAAGACAGAAGTTCTTAATCTTGAGTTCAGACACCCTAAGTTTTTTTTATTATTAAATCATAGCTGTGTACATTAGTGCAATCATGGGGTACAATGCGCTGGTTTCATATACAATCTGAAAGATTTTCATCAAACTGTTTAACATAGCCTTCATGGCATTTTCTTAGTTATTGCATGAAGACATTTATATTCTGCATTTAGTAAGTTTCACCTGTACCCTTCTAAGACGCACCGTAGAGACACCCTAAAATTTTATGTAATCTTTTTGATTTTCTTTTTTTTCCCTAGCTTTATTAGGCATGATTGACAAATATAATATATATATATATATGTATGCATATATATATGCATATATATGTATATATATATTTAAGAAGTATAATGTGATACTTTGATATCCATACACATGGTGAAATGGTGACCGTAATCAAGCTAATTAACAATGTCTCCAACTTCACATGGTTACTTTTTGTGAGTATATGGTGAGAATACATAGGAACTCTCTTAGGAAATCTCTTCTACTATGGATGGATACTTAGATTGCTTTCATTTAGAGGCTATTATAAATAAACTTTCTGTGAATGTTCTTGTGCATGTATTTTAGACAAAATATTCATCCCTGTGTATATATTCAGGGATAGAATTTTCCAGGTCATTTGAATAGGCATATCCCTTGGACATTTTATGTATATGTTAGCAGATACTACCAAACAGTTTTCAAAATAATTTTTAAACACTTTACAGTCCCTCTAGCAGTGTGTGAGGGTTCCATTTTTCTCCATCAACTTGCCATCACGGTAACGCTTGTTATTGTCAATTCATTTTATTCTAATGATTCTAATGCATAACGTCAATGTCTCATTGTAGTTTTAGTCTGTATTTCCCTTGTAAAAAAATAAGGCTAGTACATTTGTAAGTCAGCCATCTGGATACCCATTTGTGTGAGGTGCCTGTTCAAGAAGTAGATGATTAAAGTTGAGAGGTGGGAGACTAGAGGACGTACAAGGAGGAGGAGAAGGGAATTCGGAAAGGGATGAGAGAGACAGCTAAGAGCGTGGACACCCACTTCATTGCACAGATCCCATGGAAGTGTCTGACTGTTTACCTTGACTCTTATGAGGGCAAACATGCATGACTACTTGTGCATAAAGCCCTGACAAACAAGTGGTGTTGTGATTGTTGTTGCTACCTTACAAAGGAAAACCTAAGAAATGCCCTGGATTTGAACAGGTATAAGAAGGAAAAGAAATCTTCAAGAAAGCATTGTGGGTAAGCTTTTGGCAATAGCAGAGGAAGAGAGATTGGGACAAGTGTTTTACACATGGGTTTGATAAAAGCAAGTGGAAATGACTCATCAGCCATTCCAGCCAAGGGAGCATGCTGAGTGAGCATGGGGACTTGCTGTGCAGTTTTTTACTGAACGTGTCCCCTCTAACCCAACAATGGATTTGTCTTTGCTAATTAGAGATTAAGAGTGTGATTCTGGCTCGGCGCCTGTAGCTCAATGGGCTAAGGCGCCAGCCACGTACACCTGAGCTGGCGGGTTCAAATCCAGCCCAGGCCCGCCAAACAACAATGACAGCTGCAATCAAAAAATGGCCAGGCATTGTGGTGGGCGCCTATAGTCCCAGCTACTTGGGAGGTGGAGGCAAGAGACTCGCTTGAGCCCAGGAATTGGAGGTTGCTGTGAGCCCTGATGCCAGAGCACTCTATCCAGGGTGACAGCTTGAGGCTCTGTCTCAAAAAAAAAAAAAGAGTGTGATTCTTTGGCCAGTCACAAGTGTCATTTAAAAATTTCAGGCTGGAAGCGAAGTGTGGACGTTGGAAGTCAAGAAATAAACAATACTGCTGGGTGTGGTGGCTCACGCCTATAATCCCAGCTGAGGATTATAGAGGCTGAGGCAGGTGGATCGCCTGAGCTCACAGGTTCGAGACCAGCCTGAGGAAGAGCAAGAGCAAGACCCCACCTCCAAAAATAGCTGGGTATTGTGGCAGGCATCTCTAGTCCCAGCTACTTGGGCGGCTGAGGCAAGAGAATCACTTAAGCCCAAGAGGTTGCTGTGAGCTAAGATCCCATAGCACTCTACTGAGGGTAACCAAGTAAGACGCTGTGTCCAAAAACAAACAAACAAAAAAAAAACTAAGAAAGAAAGAAAAGAAAAGAAATAAACAATATAGACTAACAAACTTCTTTCCTAATTATTGAAGGAGAAAAAACAAATTCTGTTCTGAGAGAACAGGTTTTATTTCTAATGCTGAGATACATAAAATGTCACCTAGGTGACATCTTGCTCTATGCGTGTGGCTGTGGATGAGCTTGCTTTGCACAGATCTTCCACCTCCTTGGCCCTGACTGGCTCACAAGCTGCCTGAGCTGCCCCTTCTGATTGGATTTCCTCTTGCAGATTTCCGTTGCTTGTCTGAAGTGCCTCGTGATTCCCTGGAATCCTGGTGTCTGTCTACTAAGATGGCCACTTCCCCGGGGTTCTGCTATCTCTCTGGGTTGCAGTTACCTGCTTTCCAAGTTTCACTCATGAAAACAAACTTTAGTGTTGGAGGGAACCCTTAAGTTGAAATCATTATCTTCTTTTACAGAATCTCTCATGTCCCACAGAGACACAGAATGTGAGACACAGGTGGATCTCATTGCTTACCTGGTCTAAGCCCATCATTTAGCAGATGGAGAAACTGAGAACTGCCCAGAAGCCAGCAGCAGAGCTGGGGCTGGAATCTAGATCTCCAGGCCCTTGGGTTTCTGCAGTCGCCCCTCATAGCATGGAGACATTTATTTTGCTCTTATATTTCTCCTATTCCTTTAAGCCTGACAATTTGTAGAAAGTAAACATGGACTGAAATAATCATTTTATGGTTGAGAATCTGTTAGCCCCGTATGAGCAAATCCAACCCAAGCTGGCAAGTCAGGAAGCATCTCTAAGAATTTCCTTCCTAACAGAAGTGAGATTTTAGCCTCTTTAAATGTTTTAAAGAAAACACTAAAACATTTGTGTTTTAGGCACAAAATGCAATGGATATTTAAGTTATTCCTTGAGTTTTCCTTGAATTTCCAGGAAGAACAGTGCTGTCTTTGAATTTTGAATTGGACAGTTAATAAAAATGGCAGTGTGGAAGGTGAAGTCTATAGTCCACTGGGAAATAA
The DNA here is from genome assembly GCA_963574655.1 of Perodicticus potto. NCBI lineage: Eukaryota > Metazoa > Chordata > Mammalia > Primates > Lorisidae > Perodicticus > Perodicticus potto. The sequence continues at coordinate 27,517 of CAUYRH010107299.1, read as the reverse complement.
ATGGTTTCCATTCAAAGTTGGGGATCATTCCAATTGGCTGGACAGCTTAGACCTTCTTTAAGATTTTATGTGTACCAGCAAAGCACCTGGAGATAACCGTCACCATATATTGTTTGATCATTGTTTACTTGCCCTAGCATTGAAACTATTGCAGGGGAGAAAAATATGGTCGAGGAAATAGAGTTGTTTTAATACTAAACTGGCTTTCAGATGCTCTGGTAAATGAGTATAAGTCTTCATACGTAGATACCAAGGACTGACACCATAGTGAACGTGACAGCTAAAGTAAAGAAGAACAAAGAAAAGTCACGATCTTGAAATAAAGTTCAGTTCATCTCATTATCCTACTTCAGTGCTGCATGAGATGTTGTAAATTTATGTCTATGAACGTTCCTGCCCCTCAATATTTTCATAATGTGACAAATAGCCAGAGTTTGAAGGAAGCCAGGCAGTGTAAGATGACTCTCACCTGGGAAAACACCTGCTGGCCTGTGTATGAGTAATTAGGTGGATAACCCCCTCAAACAAAGACAGGATGGACACGCTGAGTTCTCCAGAGCCCAGAAATGCTGGGCCCACCAGGGTAACCATTAGTCTCCTCCTGCGGACGGGTAGCATTTGCCACAGTTGCCTCCGCATCGGGATGCCCCCCGGTAGTTCTCACAACTGTTAAATTAAGGCTCTTGGTGGCTATTTCTTGAAACCCTTTAAAGAGCTGTTCCCTAGTGAACAAGACAAATGTCACCTATAACAGATCAGGCAATAGGTTACTATTCCTTCCTCAATTAAATACAGACAGTCCTCTCACTCCAGGTTCATAATACATCCTGGGTGGCAGGAGAAAGCCCAGGTCTCCCAAGCAAAGGGACAAATAAATACCCCTCCTTGCTCCTGAACTAAACTTTGAATGTGTTCATTGGATTTCAGCATGTCAGCCAGTTAACTGGTGTTGTTTCTATTTTCAAGATTATTGATAGTAACTTTAAAAACAAAGCAACTTCTCTTACACAAATGAGCAGATGAGATAGGCCCAGTTGATTGTTTTTTTCCTTAGCAATAAACAAATGAGAAAAAAATTGCTAAGAAACAAGGATGGCCACTACTGTTTCCTCGAAATACCATGAATTGTTGTGATAGGCGTAACTGACATACTGGCTTCCTCACATGTGCCTGGTGCAGTGTTAACTGCACTCTCATTCCATCTATCTAAGTGGCCAGTCCATCAGACAGGGCCCCTCTTCTCCATGCATTTAAATGGATGCGTGCACAGCTTTGTACAGGACAGGCTTCTGATGGCTGGTACTGTTTTCTCCATTTAGAAATTGAGTCATTGGTGTTTAAAATGTTAAGACACAATCTCTATTATAGTGTAGCTCATAGCATAGGAAAGAGCATTGGGTTGGGGAACAAAAGAATTAAATTCATGCTCAGTTGCTACTAAATGAACCTTGAATGTGATTCAAATACTCTGAGCCTCAGTTCCCTCATTTACAAAATGTGAGTAAAAATGTTTTTGAAGATTAAACATGTATATGGCAATGCCTAGAGTTCTACAGAGAAAGGAGGTGTTACTATTTTATTACAATTAGCACAATTGATGCTCCTAGCGATCGTGATCTTCAGGTTCCCACTTGGCAACAATGAAGTCTCAAAGCCAGTGACATTTGGGGAGTTGATAAGCAATGCTCAAGGGCAAGCCCTCAGACCTTAATGTATAGTTTCCTGAGGCCACACTGGATTGGAAAAGGGGAATGCAGGAAACCAGATGGGAGGCTGTTGAGGGTGATCCGGAGATGCATATGGTGGTCTAAACTAGGACAAAAGCAGTGGGGTAGAGAAAAGCAGATGAAATGAGAGGCAGCATGGAAGATCAGATGGACAGAACCCGGTGATTAATCAGTTGTGAGTATAGAGGGCAAGGGAAAGGTGGGATATAGAGTGCCCTTCACTGATCCATCGGTAAGGACATCCCCCCAAATTCATATGTTGAAATCTGAATCCCCAATGTTATGGCATGAGGAGGCAGGGCCTTTGGGAGATGATCAGGTCATGAGGATGAAGCCGTCAGGACTGAGATCAACGTCTTTATCAAAGAGACCCCAGAGAGTCTCCTGCTCCTTTTTCTTGCCCTTTGGGAGTACACTGAGAAGACAGCCATCTGGAAACCAGGAAGAGGACCCTCGCCAGACACTGAACCTGTCAGTGCCTCCGGCTTGGACGTCTTGGCCTGCAGAACTGTGACAAAAAAAAAAAATTCTGTTTTCTATAAGCTACCTGATTTATGGTATTTTACTGTAGAAACTCAAACCAGACCAAGACAGTAGTTGACAGTAAAGGGGTGGGGTAGAGATTGAGTAAGCTGAATGATACACATATCAATGATCAGAAAATGTTACCAGGAGAATGCTGGCCATGCCTCCTAATTCTGGGGCACTTGGGGTGGGAGAGAAAGCTGCTGGCCCCCAGAGGCTAACTGGGGAGTAAAGTCCTCCTGGAGAAGGCAGGTTGTTATTTTTTATATTTTATTTTTGTTTCAGGTTAATGTGAGGGTACAAATGACTAGGTTACAATATTTGCATTTTTTAGGTAGGGTCCCTGTTGTAGTGTTTCCCACACCCCAAAGGTGTGCATACACCCTTCTGTTGTGCCCAATAAGTGGGAGCTAGGTTTTTACTGGGAAAGGAGATAAAAGAAATATTCAGCGAATAGGTCAAAGGTGCTTTTTGACAAGAGAACAAGGTTCCTGGGGTCAGAGTGTACAGATTAGGACAGAGGAAGATTGAATGGAGAAGAAATGGGGCACTGGCAAGGACGGGGGGCCAGAGGACCTGTGTTCAGAGTGGTCAACTGGCATTCAGGGGAGTGGGATATGGTGGGTGTATCCAGCTCAAGGTTGCCAAGACAATGCACCCACCACATCTTTGGAGGAGAGTGGGCACTCAGCCATCCAAGAGGCATATGTGGCTTACAAAAGTTGCACTTTAAGGTCTCATTCTCAGATGGGCAAAGTAACTTCTGGCTTTCTTCTACGCTTTGACAGCTTGAGAAAGCCAGTGAGAGCCTCCCTCTCACTGCAGCGAACTGCCATCTATGTGGAGGTGAGCAGCCTGGTCTGAGGGCAAAGAAGTGAGAGAGCCAAGATCAAGTGGTCCAGGAGCGGAGGGAGTGTGAAATCCAGGTACTTGCTCAAAGCTGGCAAGAAACTGAAGTCTAAGCTACCAGGGAGTAAAAGCAAAAAGGGAAACATGATCAATTAAAGTGAGTCAGGAGAAACACAGCTGTTCCCAATACTAGGACCAGACAGGATTATGTTCCTGGTGCTCTCAGAATGCAGGAAGGCTGGGATGTGCGGAGGGCCGTCATGTGTCTTGTGGGCTCTTTGTCAGATCATCTTATAATGTTGGTCTTATGTCAACAAGATGACTTGTTCCTTCAGGTCATACAAAGAAGTACTTTCTAGTAATCAGAAGTGAAGAGGGTTTTGTCTTGGAAGACAAAGGAAGCTTTGTCACTGCTTGAAGAGGAAGCAGTGAGTTTCCTATCAGAGGCAGCTCAAGTCTGCCTGAGGGGGGTTGGCATGTGGAATGAGCTACTCTATGTATATACCTATAATCTCTCATATCATATATATCATCACAAACAAATATATACAGACTGTTTCTTTCCTAAAACTACAGGAGAAAGAAAATTTAGCTAAAATGATAGAAGCCATATCAATTCATCTTTGGAGCAAGCAGAGAATATCATGAATAACTGAATAAATAGATTAAATATGTCAAGGGACAATCAATTAGAATAAATGAAAATGATATCATAGCTCCAGTTAAAGGGAAAATGGGATTTTCCATATTTCATCAATTCAAAGTTGTGTATATTTTCAAATTTTAATATCTCTGAAATTAGACTGCCTCTTAAAATCAATGAAGTCTTCCAATAGCTGTCAGCACGGCAGTGGTTTGATTGAGATTGCTTGTACCAATAGTTCCACAAATTTGTCCCTCTTCCCCAGCAACAGCAGCAGCATGTAGAAATCTGTTAAAACTGCAGATGTATGGGTCCAACCCCAGACTTACTGAAGGAGAAAATCTGATTCAGCAGCCTGTGAATCTTTAACAAGCCCACCAGGTGATTCTGATGCACACTCCAGTTTCAGACCTCCTGTCTTGCATACTTGAAAGAACACAAAAGCACTAAAAGCAGAGCCTGCAAAACAGGTGTATTGGAGTTCTTTAGAGATATAGAACCATCTATAAAGAGATTTGTTTTAAAGTGTTGGCTCATGTGATTTTACAGGCTGAGAAGTCCCACTATCTACCATCTAAAAGTTATAGCCCCGGGAAAGCCTGTGGCGCAGTCCAAAAGAGAATGGTGGTAAAGATTCCAGTCTGACTCTGAAGGCCCAGGAACCACGTGTGCTGAGGGCAGGAGAAGACAGATGTCCCAGCTCAAGCAGTCAGGCCAAGAGTACCAAGAGTAAATTCAACCTTTCTCCTCCTTTTGGTGTATTCAGCCCCTCAAAGGATTGGGTGATGCCCACCCACATAGGGGAGGGCAACCTGCTTTACTCAGCACACAAAGGCAAATGCTGATCTCTTCCCAAACACCCTTGAAGATACAACCAGTAATGTTTAACCAGATATCTGGGCGTCCCATGGCCCAGTCAAGTTGACCCATGAAATTAACCAGCACAAAGGCAGCACCTGTGGCTCAAAGGAGTAGGGCGCCGGCCCCATATGCCAGAGACGGTGGGTTCAAACCCAGCCCCGGCCAAAAACTGCAAAAAAAAATAAAAATAAAAATAAAAATTAACCAGCACAATAAGAATCTATCAGGGGCTTAGGAGAAAGTCTAAGGAACAATAGTAAAGTGTTCTTTTATTTATTTATTTTTTTTTTAATTTATTGTCTTTATTATTAAATCATAGCTGTGTACAATAGTGCAATCAAGGGGTACAATGTGCTGGTTTCATATACAATCTGTAAAGTGTTCTTTTAATCTGTAACAACCAAATGATTGTGTGAAGAGGGCAGGAGAGAGGATGAATCAGACATGCTTAGTCACATTTCCAAAGCTCGGCTGTCTCTACCCAATTGAAAAACCAGTCTAAGAACCCAGAACATATGGCTTTTAATTTATTTGTAGATGTCTTTAAGAAGTTCTGCTTCTTCCATGCACTTGATGGCATGTAGGATAATATTGTGAAGGACAATATTGTGTGGAAAAGCGTAGTCAGAGCTGACTGCGAATAAGAAAGAAATCCAGAAGAGTAAGCCTCTAGAAATGGGGAACTTTAAAAAACATATCCACTTTTTAGAATATTTTTCTTTTCATGTATATATATATATAGATGGCAAACTATAAAAGTTGATGTTTAATGGAGTCTAAATAAGCTTTTTCAGAAAGTTTTAAAAAAAATTCTAAGTGATAAAAAATGTTGTGTCAATTTAAATGGCAGCCTTCTTTCTCCTGGCGTGTATAAACTAATGGTCCATTTCACAATCAATACATTTCAGTTTGATGAAATACGATAATTCACAAGCCCCTGCTTGTCAGGTACTTGTCTTTGTAAAGATACACTCTGCTTTTAGAAAGGGTCCAAATTTTATCAAATGTTAGTAGCCTTCTGATGTGATCAGCTCCAGGGAGGAAGTGGGTGGGGTCAAGGACTAAGAAATGACAATTCTAGGAGAAGCAAAACAAATTTCCCAGGTCTCCAAATGTTCCCATCACATTGCAGGACACCAGGAGTAGGTGCAGGGTATGGGCTGAGAGTACATGTGTGGCTTCTAATCAACGTCGCTTCAGCTCCTGGCCCAGTCAGTAGTTAGCTATGGGGCTTTGGATAAATCATTGAACCTCCCTAAAACCCAATTTAGCCTCCTATAAAATGGAAAAAATGTTCATAGGTTACTGCATGGACTGAGGTATGTAATTCATATCTTCAAAGTGCTTATAGAAGGCCTGGAGTATAATAAATACTCAGGGATTGGGAGCTAATATAATAATTGCCTGCAGTCTGCACTGGAAACACTCTTGTAGTTTTTAGGGCAGCTGCCCACGGGTGCCCTGCTCAAAAGAACAACAGAACAGCCCTTGGGAACTGGCTGAACTGCTTGAACCTGCACAGGAAGGGTCAACTCTGCTTTTGTCCTGACAAATGAAACTCTGTTCCTGGATAAAAAATTTTAAAACCATTTAAAAATCTCCAGAAAGTAAGTCAATTAAAGGGTTTTTCTAATTGCATACTACATTATCAAAATGAAAATACTTTTTCATTAGGGAAAAGCATTCCAGAGGTTATAATTCTTTATTGATGGTGAGGATCCTTGAAGAAGATGACTGGTGGGAAGAGACAAACATATTTCAAACAACTCAGCCAGCCTTGATCAAATCAACAAGGAAACTGTTTTTCTTTCCTGAGCCCACATCTAGAACATCACAAAAAACTTGCATCAACTCCTCAGAGAGCCTCTTCCCTGGTAATTAATGTAGACACAGAAAGATAAAGTAACTGTCCAGAAGGAGTGATATCACAGACGTTGAGGATTTATTCATTTTCTCTGTTGAGGGTTGAACGCAGTCATGAGGTTGGAAATCCGAGTTGTGAGCTCAGATCTAAAAGATAAGACGCACACATCCTTTGATCCAAACAGTATCTGCCTCTTAATCTTCTGCTTCCCTTACTGATCCAACCGAATCTCTGAACAATAATTTGAAGTCCATGAAGTCTAAAAGAAATGTGCTTAAATAAGATACACACACACATGATAGATAGATAGATATTGATTGACTGATAGATGGTCCTCTTCGTGAGTGTTATCAGGTTTGTAGATTATCTTGGATGAATTTTTATTTCAATTCTAATGTCCCCTGATCCTGATTGCACCATTTCCTGTCTTGTGTCCTCATTCTCCTTTGATTAACAATGAATAATAATCATTACCAAAAAATAATTTCACTATAAATTTATTTATTTATTTATTTATTTATTTTTGTACAGACAGAGTCTCACTTTGTCGCCCTTGGTAGAGTGCCGTGGCATCACACAGCTCACAGCAACCTCCAACTCCTGGGCTTAGGTGATTCTCTTGCCTCAGCCTCCCGAGTAGCTGGGACTACAGACACCCGCCACAATGCCCGGCTATTTTTCTGTTTTGCAATTCGACTAAGGCCGGGTTTGAACCTGCCACCTTATTAAATTGGAACTGTGTACATTAATGCATTTATGGGGTACAATGTGCTGATTTTATATACGATTTGGAATGCTCTATTCTCCAGAATGTTAATATGTTCCAAAGTCACATACAGACCAATGCTGGAGAGAGATAACATTTGGGAATTAATGGCACTAGTGAAGATGAAGCTGATTATGTCGTGTTACAGTGAATTTAAAGAGTGAGGTCAGTTTTCCAATCCAAGGTGAGCTTTGGATGTGCCTATATAGTCCATGGGCTCAACATGGGTCCAAGATCTCATCTCAGTTTTTCAAGTTCAGAAACTTGTTTTACATTTTTCCATCAGGAATCACCATATATTCAATGTCTGACTCATATTAACCAAACTCACAAGTAGCTGATTTACAAATTGCTTTTAATGTGGGACATCCTCTTGGTAACCAGAGCCCTTATGCCAGTTCTCCATACTATCCCTATTTTCTGTATTAGGGGATTTTAATAACAGAATAATTAACTAGAAGATTGTTTCTCTGTTTTGGAATCAGAGCAAAGATCATCAGATGACCTCAAGGCATTTTACATCTTTTTAATCCCTGCATTGTCTTGTCCAATGTTAATGAATTCCTGTTAAATTACAGCTGCTCTATTTTATTCAAGGTAAAGGAGTCTAAGAACACATCCTATTGATCAGAACACACAATGCCTCTCCTGATATTCTTATCTGAGTGCTTTTGTTTTTTCCTGACTTCAGTGTCAAAATGTTATCTTTTCCCAAATTTGCCTCAAAGTTTGGTTCAGATATACTGTGATGGTCAATTGTATATGTCAACTTGATTGGGCTAAGGGAAGCTCAGTTTGCTGGTGTATCTGGAAGGGCATTTGCAGAAAAGATGATGAGCATTTGACTCAACAAACAGGGTAAAGAAGTCTGCTCTCAGCAATGTCGGCAGGTACCATCCAGTACATTAGGGCACAACAGATTAAAATTCATGCTCACTTTTCTTGAGTCAGAACTTCCACTTCCTCCTGTCCTCAAACATAGAACTCTTGGTTCTCTAGCCTACACATGCCTAGACTTACACGGGGCCCAGCTCCGCCTTCCCAACGCCTCTCCTCCCCCTCCTGAGTTCTTAGGCTTTCAAACTAGAACTGAATTACACCACTGACCTTTCCAGTTCTTCAGCTTGCACATGGCATATAACAGGATTTCTTTGTCTCCATAATCATGTGAAATAACTCCCATAATAAATTTCCTTATATATATGCATATACATAGATCTATATCTCCCGTTTCTCTATAGAGCCCTGACACACACACAATGACATCCTGACTATAGATTATACAGAACATTAGAATCAGATCTTCTCTTGTTGAAAGAGACCTGTTTTAAAGACCACTGGGTCCAACTTCTCATATTATGCTTTTATTTTCTGTGTCATGCCAGCGTTTGGGGACACTTGGAGATTATTTATTTATGCACAATTATGGGAAAACATCACTATGATTTAATATTTCTGCATACAGGGCGGCGCCTGTGGCTCAGCGAGTAGGGCGCCGGCCCCATATACCGAGGGTGGCGGGTTCAAACCCGGCCCCGGCCGAACTGCATCAAAAATCAGCTGGGCGTTGGGGCGGGCGCCTGTAATTCCAGCTACCTGGGAGGCTGAGGCAAGAGAATCGCTCAAGCCTAAGAGGTGGAGGTTGCTGTGAGCTGTGACTCCACAGCACTCTACGGAGAGCGAGAGAGTGAGACTCTGTCTCTACAAAAAAAAAAAAAAAAATTTCTGCATACATAAAACCCAACAAAGACATAAACTCGCTATAAAATTAATTGCATTTTCCAACTCATATCGTCGCTGTGAAGTTTTAGTCTCTTCAGTTAAACGAGGGAGGAATCACAGTGTCTTTCCAGCTATCCGTCTCAACACGGTTTTCTACTTTTGGCTGATTTTCTAAAATGAAACTCGTCCTTCTGCCAAAATTTTCTTCCTGAAATTAACTGCTTGTGATGAGAAGGGCAGCACCAATGTTTAAACCAGCACTGACCTTCACCAGTCAGGCAGTCTGGTCAACGCTTAGGTCCTGAGGGAAGTTTGGATTAAGGTTAAACAACACAGATGAAGTTGGGGAAGAATCTTGAGGTCAGCAAGGTGCTGGAGTGATCACTTGCAAGCAGCCCTGTCCTGGAGCTCCCTGCCCGAAGGCTCACCTAAGAGACCTTAAGAACAGAGCAGAGCAGGGCAAGGAAGAAGTACTTAGATGCCGGGCATGTGGATTATTTAGAAGCACTTTGATTTCTTAGACTGACATTCTGTTACAGAAGACAGAGCAAATGCAGATGAAAAGGCAGATGAAAGTATCAAAATCAGAAACCTGCTCAGTGGGGAAAAAAAGAAGACAGAAGGTTTTAGGATAGGGGAATAGAGTTCACTTGCTTAAGCTCTCTTTTCTCTCTTCCAACTAAAAAAGGCGTTTCGAAGAGTCAAAAAGGAGATTCAGCCATATCTATCACATATCTGACATTTTGGCATATTAACATGCCACGAGGGAAATGTAAGTTACACGAAATAGACATGTTGACTAATATGTAAAGTTGTGTTTCAGCTTAACATATACATACTGGGCAACAGTTATTAACATGAACTGTAGTAGGTATTGCAGATATCGAAATAAACATAGCTGAATTCCCTTCCTTAAGGAGAAGATGAGCAGCCTAGTGGGGGAGGAACAGATTAACCAGTGAATAGGAGAGAACAGGATCAAGATACAAGAGATATGCAAACTCAGAGTCTGCTTGATGTAGCTAAGATAAGATCTGGGAAACGGGTTTGTGGAAGATGCATTGCTCTCTCCTCCATCGAAAATTGATCAGCTTGATCAAATGGATTTTCTAAATAGAAATAGGCCATTAATCTTTGAATTTCAATTCATTACCAGTATTGCTGTCATTTTGAGGGCCTGAATGGCATGACAATAACCTCCTCGCCTTCCTGCCTATATCCTGTCCTTCTCCAGGCTATCCTCTGTGTGTGGCCATTTTCCATCTTGTTTGGTTAAATAGACTTTATATTTTAGAATAATTTTTGATTTGTAGAAAAAAAGGCAAAGATAGTACAAAGAGTTCCTGTATGTCCTATAGCCAGTTTCTCCTATCATTAATATCTTACGCTAGACTAGTGTATGTCTTACAATTAATAAACTAATATCGGTGCATTATCATTACATACAGTTCATAATCTATTCAGGTTTTCTTGGTTTTTAACCTAATGTTCTCTTTGTCATCTGGGATCACATCTAGGATACCACATTCCCTTGAATCGTGCTGTTTCCGTGTGACTACAGACAGCCCTCTTACCACATTCACAACTACCCGCAGGCTGCTGCCCACAAGATTCAGGTATTGTTCAAGACAAAGTGTCATATTTATTGTAGAATTCGTGTTTTCTTTGAGCAGTTTAAAATATGTCAAACTGTGCTACTGTTTTTATTAGGGTCCTATTTTAATTTTACATTTTTTGAGTGCCATGCCTCTAACAACATTCAGTGGGGTCATTGTGCCTCTGTGCATCGCATAGAGATTTTTAGGGAGACATATGTCACAAAATAATAGAACTGACTGTAAGAGTAACTGAAAAGAAGAGAAGAGTGTTTGAGGCAGAGATAGCATGGAGCTTTGAAACCGTGATATGCATGGAATGCTTTACATCATCTTTTGTTACTAGAATATAAAAGGTGTTGGTGAGTTGTGGCCAATGGGATGAATAGAAGCAAAAGCAAGAGCAAACATTTGCTAAAATAAATTTGGACATTGATCCTACAACTATAAAAACTTCATGGAAAAGTTAGGAGAATTATACTGACACGTACAAATCTGCATTTTATGTCTACTTCTTTCCTCTGGCCACACAAAGAGGATAGCCTGGAGAAGGACAGGATATAGGCAGGAAGGCGAGGAGGTTATTGTCATAACATTCAGGCCCTCAATATGACAGCAATATTGGTAATGAATTGAAATTCAAAGATTAATGGCCTATTTCTATTTAGAAAATCCATTTGATCAAGCTGATCAATTTTTGAACATAGTCACTGGGGCACTAATACTACATTAGCTTTCGGATAATATGGTGCAAAGCTAGACCACAAATGACTGTTTAAGATTCTAGGACTCTTTGAGAGACTAATGACTTTAAAAAGTCATAGAGGAACATGGCTGGACAGAGAGAGGGTAACTTTATGAAAAGACTGTCTTCAGAGAACCCTGAACTGCAAGTCACACTCCCCCTACCTCCAGAACAGTGGTGTGTGTACATGTATGCGTGCATATGTGTGCCTGTGTGTGTGTGTGTAAGGGGGTGGGGAAAGGTTCTTTCCTCTCTTGCCCAATGAAAATTTCATGGAAAACTTGAGGAAATCTGAAATGTCTTCTTTGCAATTGGGAAGACTTAGTCAACATACTTGTTAGACATTCATATAAGATTCTTGGTCCAGAAGACACAAATGTTTGCCAAAGAGGCTAAAGACTATACGAAACCAAAATAAAACAATTATAGTTAATAAAAACTTACTGCATCTTTCAAAATAACCCAAAGAGTGGGGCCAGAACATTCCTAACACAAAGAAATGATAAATTCTTGTGGTGGTAGATACCCCAATTACCCTGATTTGATCATTATATATTACATGCTTGTATCAAAACTCCATACGTGCCCCATAAATATGTATAACTATTACGTATCTGTAATAATTAAGAGTAAAAGAAAATTAGAAAGAGTTTCTCCATGACATCTAGGTTTTTCCTTTTAGGCAGTCCGTGGTTCAGTAAATGTCCCCACTGTGCACAGTATATCTCCATATTTTGATGATCGGTAAGGTCCCACAGCAGAACACATTCTATTTTATTAGGTGAGAAGCTACCTCCCTCAGCCAGCATTTCCTGAGAGCCCACTTCTAACCCTTCCCTGACGTCCCCTCCATCTTTTCCCCTTTCTAAGGCACTTTACAACTTCTTCCTCAGCAATTCATGTTACCAAAGCTCCTGAAACCTTCCCTTATCAAAATTCATATCATGTTGTATTATAATTGTGTGTTTTCTTGTCTGCCTTTCCTACCAGCCTGGGAGTTCCTTGAGGGCAAAGAGCATGTCTTGTTCACGGATATATCATAGCATGGTGCCTGACATAGAGTAAGTACTTAATCAATATTTATTTAAATCAAATATTGCTTAATTAACTAATTCATGGTCAAATGAGGTATAATTAGGTGTAGTCACTGGCTCAGCCCTGCTAAGTTCTCCCAAATTGACTAAGATGCAACCCGAGGGGGAAATGACCCAGAAATGACCAAGCAGCACAAATCTACTGCTTTCCCTGAAAGCTAGGCGGCAGCTCACTAGACCCCTCCCCGTTGTTGGCATATCGACAGATGATGGATCGGTATACTTCCTATGCCGTTGAAAGTCGCACGAAAGCCTCTTTCCCCTTAGCTGCTCCTATATATCTAAAGTGAAGTTGGATAAAGCAACTTCTGCCTGTGCCTTTGAGCGGCTTTAATTGATGTGGATCACTGACCGATTGATGTGGATGCAGCAATCAGTATCAATTGGAAGGCCGCTGAGGTAAGAGGATCAGCCATCCTGCAGTCTGGTTTGCCAGCCCCATAGAGCTAGAGCCTGGAAAATTGATCTTTGCCTCTTCAAATGATCAAAACTGCAACCTATTCAAGATGCAATGGTTTCAAAGGCTCCCAAATGCTGATGCCGGACTCTGCTAAAAGGGGAATAATGAGCCCAGCGCCATTAAAGTTGGAGTCAATTAGCAGAGTCAGGAGACTGACATTGTGTGTTTCGAAGTATAATTTGAATCCTTTGTATCTAAAATAAAACCTTAGTGATTTTCCTGTAGGATCTTCATCCTCTGAGGAGCCATGCCGTGGAGAGGTAGAGTGGTGCGTGGGGTGACATGAGCAGGACCATGAAGGTTTTGACCCCACAGGTCTAAAGTCATCCCTAAACTTCACCAGTAAAACATTCAAGCTGAGGTTGCTTTCCCTGGGTCAGCTTTCCTGAGATAAATTTGAAGAATCTTGTTTCAAAGGAAATAAATAATATATTATTTGAGAAAAAAGTTCACACGGCCAAATAAATGCATGAAACCCTATATTAGATGAAGAAGCGTCTTGCTTTCCAGACTTTTCAGAGTTAACATGTATATGTATATGTATTAAGAATTTCTAAGAGGAGACTAGTGTTACCCAATCATCTCACCAATGAAAATTTTATCTTGAAGCGTCTAGTGGACCTTATTCTGAGAAATGTACTTTTGGAAATACTGTCTCAGGGAAATACTCCAGGAGGGCTTCAAATGGGTCCCCAAATCCTTACTGTAAAGGAGTTTGCTTGGTGCTTTTTCTCCACATTCCCACATATTTTATAGTTTAAAAAATGTGAATTTATTTTTTAAATTCATTTTTCATTTTGGAATAGCTTTAGATTTTCAAAAACCTTGCAAAGGCAGCACAGATTCCCCTGTTGCTAATATCTTACTATTGCCATTATACATTTGTCACAACTAAGAAACTAACATTGATATGTTACTACCAATTAAATGCCACCCATTATTTAGACTTCACTAGTTTTTTCCTACCTTCCTCTGGTCTGGAATAAAAAGGAATGAAGGAAATTTGAAAGGGTAAGAAAATGGAAGTACATAAAAAGACAGTACACAAAGTTTAATGACTCACCAAAGCTATAAGATCAACCCTGCCCATAAACTAATTTTGCAGAGCATATATGTAGAAAAGAAAAGGATGCAAATCACATTTTGAAAATTTATATCAATCACATGTATAAAATCATATTTTTCTAAAATGCTTCGTGATGTAGTTAAAAAGAAAAAAAAAAAGAAGGCAAATGTCAAACCAAAAGATAAAGCCTAATAAAATTTAGGACTAAGAAAGACAAAGTGGCTTGAGATGAATGGAGGAAAAGAGTTTGAAGGTTACAAGTGTCAAAATATTTTTGCATTAAGATGACAGCCCTTTCACTCTAGTTAGTAGCTTTTGAAGTACAATCTTTTCTTCCCTTTCTTGTTGTCCTGGGAAAGGGAAAACTTTGAAAGTGGGAAACAGGAAAATTCTTAGAAGGATTGGCTCCTTGCTTTCTGGGCTTGGGTTGAAGAAGAGAAAACAATGACTGCTAATGACTATTTTTCCTTTCCCCAAACAAAGAAGATACATTTTTCCTTCTGTTGTACTGACTGGACTAAACAGACTCTGGGAAACCCATGTGCAAACAAGACTAGAGAGAAGTGTTTATACACCGGGCTTCTCATGATCGCGGGCTGCCATAGCTACAGTGAGCAGCGTGACCAGAGAGGTCACCGCCTCATGGTCAGTGGCCAGGTAGTGTTTCTCAGGGCAGGCGACAGACTGAGATACGGTGTGGATGAGATGGTAGATATTATTAGTGGCTCTGACAGGGTCCAAGCTAAGCTGCTGTGATAAAGACTAAAAATACTGTGATTATTTTCAACACTAGATGCAAGGCAGCTATCCAAGTTCTTCCTATTTCTCAGTTGACAGAAAGAGGACAAAAGGCTAAGTGAGTAACCAATCATATTACGGGCAAGACCACAAAGGGGAACACATCATATCTTCCCAAGTGCCACCAGCCAAAACATAGCTATGTGGCCATTTCTAATAGCCAAGGATACTGGGAAATGCAGTCCCCGGTTAGCTTGACATATGCCCAGCTAATAAGCTATCACTAGGGCAGAAAGCAAGAACAGATATTGAGAAATAAGTTGCCCATCTACCATAGCTGTTTGTCCATTCTCCATTCTCTTTTTGTTATTAGAGACCAAATACTGTTTAGAGAGGCAATGCAGCTTGTTAATTGCTCATTTTCCAGCTGCCATTGCAGTTAATAGATGGCATGTGGCACAGTTAAGGCAATGAGAACAAAAGCAAAGTCTGCTGGGGGTTTTACTATTGCTTTACCATTAAATCAGGATAGATTCAGTTGGTGCTGCCCTTCCTAATTCTTCTTGCCTAGAATGTGATGGTTGGAGCTTCTGCTGCTAAACTGTGCCCATGAGAAAAATTCAAAAAGACTATGCAAACAATTGTTTGACATCAATATGCCACTGTACCAATAAAAACAGCTGCTACCCCTGGACTCCTGGCAGTCAGGGAAAAAATGCACCTTCTCCCATTTTAAGATTTTCTTGGTTAGATTTTTCATCACTTGTAGCTGATCCCATTCTGTAGCTGATTGATACAGAAGATAAGTGGCCAGAAAAAGAGAAATCTTGAGGGCAGACAAACAAACAACTCAGCCTAAGAGAGGATCACGTAAGAAAGTCTACCTGACACAGTCTGACTTATGCACAGAGAAGTCGAATTCAAAGAATGAAAAAGAACAGAGTAAAAACATAATCTAACAGCTATAGTGGAACAGATCTCAGAGTTATTGACAGCTGGGGAAGTAAAGACCCCAAAGTATAGTGATGGGGTGTTATGAAAATGCAGGTAGGATCTGTTGATTTCTTAAAACATACAAATGAAAGTGAAGAAGTAAATAGACGAAAACAGCACATTTATATGCCAAGGAACGGAATCAGAACCACACACGTGGCTGGAGAATTAGGAATATAACTTCCTAGTGAGAAGGTATTGGTGAATGATACGTATAACGCAAATATCATGAACCACAGAATGAAGCTTATATTAAGTGTTCACTGTAATAATCTAGGAAAACTTGCTTAATGTTTATACTTGGTGGTTCTGAGTTTCTTCCAAATAATATGTTTGCTTCTAAAATCACGTTTTAAAATTTCATTCAGGTAGGATCTATCGGAGCCCTTTAGCATTATAAAGTGTAGATTCAGGCAGAAGTTCTGATTGAGGCCTTAGAATACCTGAGATGGAATCCTGGCTTTATTACCAATTCTTTATATAGGATACTGGGAGGCCTACTAACATTTTTTATGCTTCAATTTTATTGTCTGAAGACTTACGATGACAGTGAAATCACCTGAAAGTGTTGTGAGGCTGGAATAACATGCTGCGTGTAAAGTAAGCAGAACACAGCAAGTGTTTCATGAGCATCACTGTCGTCATTATTGCAGAAATACCTAAATCCAAACAACTGTTCAACTTAATTACGTCGAGTGGGTTCCAGGCCTGGAAAGCAATACTCTGACGTTCTGGAAGCACACGCAACCCAGCGAATCCCTCTAGCCATTCCCTCCTGGCAGTATTTGGCAATGCAGCCCCAGAAGAGCCCCAGGGCGTGGATGCCACCACTACATGGAGGGTTCGCCTCCCTCCCAGATCCTCCGGATTGGGGATTTGACTTCTGCTTTCCTGGGACTGCTGCTGCCATGGCCATCTAGCCTTTGCCTTACAGAGATCCAATACTTTTAGGGACTTTGAGGATAGTTTCTTGTAACAACTGAAAAAAAGCTTTCTCTTTTCAGTTGTCCGGAAATGGTTATTTTTCTTGTATCTAAAAAGGAGGCTCTGAAATGTTCTTGTGAGTCACATTATGTTAGGTAAGTCCAGTCAGAGGTGCAATGGGTGTGATTGGTTCAAATGTATCTATTGGTTCCTACCAAGTGAGAGTTAAATAGCCTGGTGATGACGTTAGTTCCCCCCAACCACAAACAGACAAAGATCAATGAGAATAAACAGAGGTCTTATAACTTTTGCCTTCACACATCCTTTTTTTTTTTTTTTTTGAGACAGAGTCTCACTTTGTTGCCCTCAGTAGAGTGCTGTGGCTTCACAGCTCACAGCAACCTCAAACTCTCAGGCTTAAGTGATTCTCTTGCCTCAGCCTCCCAAGTAGCTGCGACTATAGGCACCCACCACAATGCCAGGCTATTTTTATTTTTTGATTGTAGTTGTCATTGGTGTCTGGCAGGCCTGGGCTGGATTTGAACCAGCCAGCTCCAGTGTATGTGGCTGGTGCCCTAATTTCTGAGCTACAGGCACCGAGCCACCTTCACACATCCTTCTACATACCTCAGCAGCCTTGGTCTGTCACGTCATTGCCATGAAATGGTCCATGTTGTGTAAAGTTAGACAAAATTCTTTGGCGAATCCAATTACATAAGAACAACAAATGTTCTATTAAACGCAAAGCATTCAACAAAATCCATAATTGTTACAAGCATATCATTCTGTCCTAAAATTATAATTCTTTTAAAACAGCTAAAAAAAAATTATGTCTCTGAATACCCAGAACCCTTCAACACATGACATCCCTGAAAATCTGTTCACTGCTCCCCAAATGACTCATTGATTTTTCTTGTCCAGCAAGCACCATTATAATAAAATTATTCACAAATTTGCTTTGATTCTCTGTTTTCCTGTGCTCAATACTTCCTTGCATACCAAGGAAATGATGTTCTTTGAGAACCCTTGGTGCTTTTATATCAAGAAGACGTGTAATGCATAAGAAAAACATAAAATTTTGGCTACATCAGGTTAATCTACCTTTTAAAAAAAAAACTCCCAAAACAACAAAAAATTTTTTTTCAGAATAAAATACAAGGTTTTATTTTTTGAATTAAGTCAAATACACATAGCTCATGAATACATTTATGCATATGTGGGGTACAATGTGTTGATTTTTTTATGCAATCTGACGTGGTTACATCAAACCAATCAACACAGCTTTTGCCTCATTTACTTGATTATTGTGTTAAGACATTTATGTTCTACACTTGACAGACTTGACTTGTACCCTTGCAATATGCTCCATAGGTGTGGGCCCACCTTTTACCCTCCCTCTATCAAACCCCCCCCTTCCCTCCCTTCCCCCTCCATTACTCTCCTTCATCCTGGGCTATAGTCGTGTTCTATTTTTCATAACAAAGTGTGAGTCAATATAAGTAGGTTTCATAGAAGTATTGAGTACATTAGCTACCTTTTCCTCCATTCTTGAGATGCTTTACTCAGAAGAACATGTTCCAGGTCATATGTGTATATACATGTGTGTGTGTGTATATACATACATATATACATGTACTTTAAATATATATGCCTCATACATGGAAGGTTACTTAGAAAGCCTATATATTACAAACTATTTTAAAGAATGATCATTGACAATAATTTGCAAAGCCCTGCAGCTGTTCCCTAACTTAATAGACAATGAGCAGTAGGAAAACCACCTCAGCACAGCCAGCCGGCTGCGGAGACGCTGCGGAGTGTCGGCTCTACACTGCAGAACATGGTGGCTGGGGCCCAGCTTCACAGTCACAGAAAACTGTGACTTGGGCTAGATTTTTGGCAACTTAGATATCTCAGGTAAATACTGCAGTCCCTGCCTCAGGAGGTAATGGGAGGGAGTAATTCGTGGGTCTACTTGTGCAGCCCAGTGCTGGGATCTGTGAGCACTTGGGAAGGGGTGATGTGGGCCTGGTTACCGGGAGAGTCCCAGCGGGGCCTGGAGGGAGGGATGCAGTCAGGGTCCTCATCTACCCAAAGGGCGATGTCCCTCCAGCTGCTACTGTCGGTCAGGGACCATTCCTGGAAGGATGGGAGCAGACTCGTGATTGCAGGTGGAGGAACACCTTCCCTCCAGGGGTAAGAGGACAGAGAGAACACTCCTGCCTGGAGAAAGACACCTGACATGGGGAATTTATGTTCTGGAAGGAAGTTCTAGAATGCAGGCAGCCGTGGTTCATGGGAACAACAGCAGATTTCTAATCAGAAGCTTAAAATGTAAGCTCTACGAGGGCAGGATGTGGTTGGTCTTGTTCCTGCACTCCCTAAAGCAGAGCCTGGTGTATAGAAGGCACTCCGTACACACTTTGGTATTGAATAGACGGATGAATCACACCATCCCCCGTCTCCTATAAGCTGTGTCATCTCGGACAAGTTATTTCACGTCTCTGAACTTCTATAATTTATGTATATATAATATAAATTTTTATTCCTATTATATATTACATATACATAACAGGAATAAATTTCATTATATATAATAAATATATGATATACATAATAGGAATGAAATAGGAATAAATAGATCATATACATAATAGGAATAAAAATAATTTATCCTTCAGAGGACTAATCAAGCATAAAGAGAAGTAGCATTTTGCTGAAATGCTTTTGTCAGGAAGACTCGGACGACAATGTACATTGGGAATGCAAAGAGAATGGTCGCAATGGTGTCACACACGTGGTCAAGTCTGCAGTGATCCTCAGCCCCTCGGAGGCTCTCTCTAGCAACGGAGAAGACGCTCAGAAGCCACAGGGGAATGTAAGGCAGGGTGACAGGCTTGCTCCCTGCAGAGAGCAGCTGCTATGGACTGAAGTCCTACCCTCCCACGGGACTGCACATGGAGACTGGCCTATCAGGGGGTCATGAAGGATAAATGACATTATAAGGGAGGGGCCCTCATCTGATAGGATTAAAGGCTTGAGAAGAAGAAGAGACATCTTTCTCTGTTCCCTGTGCATAAAGAAGTCATTAAAGACACAGCAAGAAGGTGACCATCTATCAGCCAGAAAGAGGGTCCTCACCACAAGCAACCCAACCATGCTAACCCTCTGACATCAGACTTCCAGCCTCCACAACTGTAGGAAAATACGTTTCTGTGGAATTTTGTTAGCACCAGACTAATGCAAATGCTTACACCAAAAAAGTGGGGTGCTGCTGTAACAAATAACCTAAACATGTGAAAGTAGCTTTGCAACTGGGTGGTGGTAGAAGCTGGGAAGTAGAGAGGTTGTGCTAGAAAAAGCCTAGATCGCCATGAACAGAGTGTTGGCAGAAATGTGGTGTTAAAGGCCATTCTGGGGACATCTCAGATGGAAATGAGGAGCAGGTTATTGAAAACTGGAGGAAAAATGATCCTTCTTGTAAAGTGGCAAAGAAAACTTTGTGGAGCTGTGTTCTAGTGTTTTGTGGAAGATACAACTTGCAAGCCATGAGATTGGATACTTAGCTGAGACTTCCAAGGAAAATATTGAAGGTGCAACCTGGGTCTTCTGATGCTTATGGTATAATATGAAAGGAGAGAGATGAATTGAGAAAGGAATTATTAAGAAAAGAAAAAAATAGAACTCAAAGATTTGGAAAATTTTCAGCCTGTCCATGTTGCAAAACATTAGAAAGTGTGTTTGAAAGGGAACACCAGGGTGTTCCTGGAGTATACTGACGAAGAGATTAGGGCAGAAATGCTGGCAGTTAGGACTGAAGGGGACAGAGATGGGTGGTTCAAAATGAAGAAAAGCTGTCAGACTTCTGAGATTCTTCTAAGACTCTCCAGGACAGAACACAGCTGTGAGGCTGCGGATACACTTTATCCTTCAAGAAAAATGAACAATAGCCCTGAGGGTGACTATGAGATCATGAAGTGGCAGGTGGATGGGGGGGGCAGAGCCGGTTCCACCTCAATCTGCTCTTCCGTTTCAGTGGGCCAGGATGCTTCCAGGGCCTCAGGGGTGGGGGCACGGCCAGGCTCGGGGTGGCACTGGCCCCCCAGGGGACCTGCAGGGGGAAGCATTGAACCAAAGAGCATTATTCTCAAGACATAAGAGCTAATGGAATTTGCCTTGCTTGGGACTCTTACCCTTCCTTTTTCTCTGTTTCTTCCTTTAGGGATGGCATGTGTTTTCTATGCCTGTCCCACCCTTGTATTTTAGAAGCACATGACTTTTCTGGTTTCACAGGTTCACAGTTGGAGAGGCAATTGCCCCCGATGACTCATGCTTTGATCTCCCCCATAGCTGATTTACCTCTCTTCTTTCTCTGAAACTCCATTCCCCTATTCTCTCCCCCCTCCCAGGGGACCCATCCTGAAGAGAATCCCATATATTTGCAGGTGGATGTTCTGGTTTAAAGTCACTCTCATTTTATTGTCACTGCACATATTACTTACAGAGCCAAGCAGGGCGATACACCAATTACTTCATCTACTGTTTGCCTTTTTTCCTCTGCTGTTCTTCTTTCTAATGATCTTAGATCTCCTTTTTGTCCCCACCCCCAGATCTCTACCCAGCTTCCTTGGTCTGGGAGAGTAGAAAGAGCACAAGATCAATGTTTAGAATTTCTGGGTTCTGGCTTTGGCTTTGCTATATCCAATCTACATTGGCCTAAACAAGTCTTTTCTCCGCTGGAAATGTTTCTGCACCTGCAAAAGACATTAGTATCAAATGCACTGGCTTAAAGGCTCAACTTAGACAATATAAGTAAGAACATTCTATAAGTTGCAAAACATTCTACACACTTAATTCATTCACTGATTCATTCATTCACTCACTCAATCATTCATTCTTCTTTGATAGATTTAAGGACCAATCATAAGGGATTATTGTTATTAGTATTCTAACTAGTCTCCGCTTACTTTGGCTGATGAGAAATATGAACTCCCAGGCCAAGCATGGTGGCTCATGCCTGTAATCCTCGCCCTCTGGGAGGCCAAGGGCAGGTGGACACCTGAGCTCAGGAGTTTGAGATCATTCTGAGCAAGAGCAAGACCCTGTCTTTACTAAAAGTAGAAAAATGAGCCCAGCATTGTGGGGGATGCCTATAGTCCCAGCTACTCGGGAGGCTGAGGCAGGAGGATCACTTGAACCCAGGAGTTTCAGGTTGCTGTGAGCTAGGCTGATACCATGGCACTCTAGCCCAGGAAACAAAGTGAAACTCTTACTCGAAAAAGAAAGAAAAAAGAAAAGAAATGTGACCTCCTTTCTGAAATGACCCACAAACCATAAGAGGGAAAAAAGTTCAGAGTTTTAGCCAAACGTCTGAGAGGTGAGAACTGAATTTGTGTCAATGAAGGAAGCTGTGTTTTTGGGCCTGTAGTCTTCTGGCTTGTGTGGTTTCAAACCCTCTCTGACTTCATCCCAGCACGCCATATTGACGCTGGCACTACAGACGTTCACACCTCACTGCAGGAGTACCACTAATCAATTCCTCACGCCCTTGTTACCAAGGCTTCGAGGGCCTGGGCTCTAGTGAAGTACATGTCTGAGTAATTAATCTTCTCCATCCTGCAGCCCTTGCATGTGAACAGCCAATACCGAAGCCAAGAAAGCCGTGTTGTAGATTAGTTATTGAAGTGCAGCCCGGCAGCTGACTTCCAAGTGAAGTGGTGCTGATCAAACCCTACACTCTCACCATGACCAGTGCTTGTCCTCCGACAAGTCAGTGGTTAATTCTAACCTGGGCACTAGTTTGGAATTTGTTGATTAACTCTTGAAAGGTTGATTAGTTCTTAACATAGAAACATTGCTTTAATCTGGAGAAGCCCATCTATTAGGAATTCTATCCTAATCCTTCTTATATTAATTGAGTCATAAGAAAACTGCTTGAAATTAAATGAAGAATTCCAAACAATTAAGCAAAGTGACATTTTTCAATAGCAATTATTATTTTTAGTATTACTGAAAACTCAGATACAAGAAATAAGAATATGGCAAAATTATTTTACATTATAATAAGAAAGCCATATTGCCACTGACAGTTTCAGACATTAGTCAATTTTATTCTTTTTGAATTAGAATAGAATGTAAATGAAATGATTTTACTTGCATTTGATTTTTTTCCCCTTCTCAACACATTTAATGTAATAATTTGACTACTTGCATGGCTGGTAACATCTGATTGTAAATGTACTAATTATGTAAAACCATTTCATTAGGACCTGAATAGGGGTGAGAGACTTTAGCTAGGGTCATTACGTGGGTTCTTGTGAAAGTTCCATTAACGTGTCTTTCCTATACCAAATTTACTGCTGTCGGATTTAAAAATCATAAGAGGAAAAAGGTGTCATGAGATAGAAAAATGTAATATTCTCTCCAAGCAATATTTTAACAAAATCTATTCCCACACGTGTCCACGCATCAGTTTTTTGTCTATTTATTTATTGGGGGCTGATTTGCTGATCAAATTCTGCAGAATCATTGTCATTGAAATGGCTCTCAATTCTGGTCTTATCTGTGTATTTGTACGTGTGTATGCATACGGATGAAAACAGAGTTTTGTTTTCTAACACCATCACTCCGTGACTCAATGTTTATTGTAAATAAAAAATATTGAAAATACAGAGAAGCAAGAAAAAGTAACGAAAAACAAATCATTGCAGTCTAATCTCCAGTTCCATGAGATTTGACCTGCTAAAACTTAAAAGATAATTATAGTAGAAACCCTGCTCTTTGATGTAAGTAAAGAGGGGAAAATTTAAGACAACACAAAGAAATAACCCTATAAATGATTATTTCTGGCAATTTATATTGAAAATGATAATCCAGATACAGTGAGTGCTCACGAAGTGCCAGGCCCTTTATGGATGTTGCTTTATTTTATCTTCCCAATCGGTCTATGATGGAGGGGGCTGTAGTTCTCATCTTTTTAGAATTAAAAATACTAATGCTCAGGGAAAAGATCATTTTATCATAAGGACATGTGCACTGGATTGTTTATCGCAGCTCAATTTGCAACCACCAAGATGTGGAAACAACCTAAATGCCTATCAGCCCAGGAATGGATTAATACACTGTGGTATGTATGTACTGTGGACTACTAGTCAGCCATAAAAGATGGAGACTTTACATCTGGGTGGTGTTGAAACACATTCTTCTTAGTGAAGTATCACAAGAATGGAAAAGCAAGTGTCAACGTACTCAATACTGATAGGAAGCCAGGAGACAGCCTCACACAGGCCCACGTACGAGAAGAACTCAATTCAGTTCAAGATGGGGGAGGAGGAAGAAAGAGGGGGAGACAGGCGAGGAGGGAGGGGGATGTGCACATCTTCTGAGTGTGGGACACAACTATACAGGGGCTTTTCCTAACAAATGCAAACATTGCAACCTAATTGTACCCTTACGTTAACCTGAAATTAAAAAAAAAAAGTACTGAGGCTTATAGAAAAGTGAAAGCAATTTGTCTATTTCTAAAAAGTGGCAAGGCAGGATACGAATTCACCCTGGTCTTACACAGACCGTTGTATCTAATACCAGTCCACTTGCCTCTATTCTAGCTTTAGAAATTCAAAGATTATGGCAAATTACCTCAAAATTCCATGCAAAAATTACAAACTCAGTAAGATTGATACCGCTCTTAGTTGTAGTGATATGGGAAGCATTTTTCTCAGGTAACTTTTGAGACTTTCGCTCAAAATGTCAAAAAATCAAGAAGGATATATTTCCTATACCCACTTACACATCACCAAGATGGCTTACGATGACCTCAAAAAGTTTTACTTAATGGCAAAGACATGAAGATGTCAGACTGAAATCTCCAAGCGGTGGTTTCATCAGCCGTTGTCTGATTGATATACCTGAAAATACGCTTCTTCATTCATGTGAGATAAAAAGTTGTACCAAGACTTTACCAGTCAAATAGAGTATAGCTTATTTCCTCTATTCAAAGATGCATCTTTTCTGTTTTATATTTCTGATACGGTGCTTTGTCTTATAATCACCCGGCCACTTTTAGTGGAGTTTTCTCCAAAAGCATTTGTAAAGCTGCTGATAGTGTTAGCCATCCAGGAAAGGTGTTTTTTGGCTCCTTATCCTTTAGACTTTATCCTTCATGTGAATTCTTGTGCAAAGGTACGCCAGCCCAGCTGCATTACCCAGGCTCAATCAGGAAGTGTAATCCGTGAATCTGAATAGGAAAAATGCACCAACCACCAATCTGATAGTCAGAGAAAACTTTTCAACAAATACCGGAAATAAATATCTTTAAACCCAGTTTCCAAGTTAAGACACAAAAGCTGCTGCAGCAAAACCATCTATCCCTGTGGGTCACATCACAGAACTGATGACCAACGCTGGGAATTGCAGACTTCGTCACGAGCTTTGATTATCTGAGCTACACCGGCATCGCTGTTCTGTTTGTAAGGCTGTATATAACAGATAACAACATGAAAATTGTGTACTAGTATAACCCTGTGTAATGTTACTGCTCTAGGATTTCAAAATATTTGTGCCATTGTAGTCTATTCTGTACAGCAAAAACTTTTCCTGCATGACCACAGGTGCTGCCAACTATAGTAGATTATAAACGAAGATGGCTTCCCAGTTTCTAAATAATCCCCTAGGAAACAGTTTAGTCTAGACTATTATCTTGATAGTTCATAATTAGGTTCAATAATAAAGCTTGTTTTGCTGACCTAGGTCAGATCAGCATGTCCATAGCATCTGGGTGCAGTGACCTTGCTTTGAGAGGGTATTGTTAGAAAATCCATTATTATCATCACACACACTTCAGAGAAGTGGCTGTTTTGTGAATTGATGGTGTGATGTTGCCACTTTAGATAAAAGAGTCCATGAATTATTGACTTAATGAGTTAATGTTGCTTGATTTCACAACAAAGTCTTTACAGTCTTGATGCAATTTACTGAACACATAATCACAGCGTATGAGGGAGGCACAGGTAAAAGGCTGTGCTGTGCCTTGGAGCCACATCACCTCTGAAAACGGCATGAACCTCACAGAGGTGTCATTGACACTCTCTCAAAGGCACGGTGCCTTGGCCCGTGTGTCTGAGACAACTCAGTCACTTGAGGTCGCTTTCTTCCCTTTAGGTTTGCCTTAAACACAGAGCAACGAATTCCCTTCCTCTTCGCTCAGAGTCCATTTGGGGCTCAGGCCTTCAGGTCAGTCCTGTGTCATCTTCCTGGCCGTGTGGCCTGGTTACTGCTGGGTAGCAATTCAAAAAGAACCCACCGAGAATCCTGTCAGGGCAATATGCCAGCCCCGGGTGCTCACCACGGCCAAAAGCAAAATCTACTGTGATGGTTTTTCTTCAGAGTACATCAAACATGAGCGAAATGATAAAACACAGGGACAGGGACGTTCATAGGTTTTCCAGGGAAGCTGGTTCGTGGGGCCCATGGATAGAGTGCCGTGCGCCGTTCCTCATTTTAGTTGTGCTGCCGTTCACCAAGCGCTTATTATCTACTAAGAGTTTTATACACAAGTCCTTCCAATAAACTTGCCAAATGGGTGTTATTTTTCTATTTGACACACGATGAAACTGAGGCCCGGAGAGAGGACGTCACTGGCTCAAGGCGGCAGGACTCACAGAGAAAGTCTGGATTCAGAGCAGACCTGGCCGACTCCGAAGCCTGCGTTAGAAGCCACTCCATGACACGGTGGCCTCCTGACTGTGCCTCTCTCCGTGTCTGGTACCTGCTCTACGACTCTCTCGTTTATAAATACCTCCCGCTTCAGTCCCGGTTTGACCTTGCAGCCTGTCCTCCCCAACGCCTGCCCACACAGCCTTTCCCTTCAGCTGCCGCCATTCCCTCTGCTTGTGTGTCAAGACCTTGGCTCAGAGCCTCTCTTCCTGTGCACTGAAATCTGACACGTCTTTCAAAACACATTTTTTGGGTGTTTTTGTCATCATGAAGTCTTTTCAGAACCCCCACTGACATTAAAAAGTATTTTGTATTCCCTCCTTCAAATCCCATAACCTTTCGGGTATGCCTGCCTCTCCGAGGGTGTCCCACCACAGTCTGACTTGTGACAATTCCCTGTGGTCCTGTCTAGCTTCTTCTTGTGGGAACTGCGAGCCCTTCGAGGGCAGGAACTGTGTCTCATTCATCACCATATCTCCAGGATTTAGCATCCTGTATAGAATGAGGCATATGCAAAACATGTTTGTGAGGATTGGCGCCTACAGCTCAGCAGCTAGGGTGCCAGCCACATACACCGGAGCTGGCAGGTTCGAACCCAGCCCAGGCCTGCCAAACAACAACAACCACAACCAAAAAATATCCAGGTGTTGTGGTGGGTTCCTGTAGTCCTAGCTACTTGGGAGGCTGAAGCAATAGAATTGCTTAAGCTGGAGAGTTAGAGGTTGCTGTGAGCTGTGATGCCACAGCACTCTATAGTGGGTGACATAGTGAGACTCTGTCTAAAAAAAAAAAAAGTTTGCGAGATGAATATGAAGATTAATGAATGATGGTGAAGAAACAGCTAGGTAAACGAGTTGGGTCATGGTCCTGAGGAGGTCCAGGCAGTTGAGAGGACCATTATGAAGTGGCAGAGAAAGTTACCTTTGTCCACTTGTCCATTCGTCCCAGTCTACCATTTTGTTTGTATATTAGAATTCAAGTACAGGGTGGAAAAAAATAGACTGACAGGTGACAGCTCCTCAGTCCAACCCCACTGGTCCTGTTTCCTTTGCCTGGAAGGAGCTTTTAGCCAAACTGGGAAAAATTCCTGCTCCACCTTGGCCACGTTACCTAACTGCACCATGGCTTGGTTTCTCCATTTGTCTTATGGGAGTAAATAGTACCTGTTATCACTTCCCTCATTTCTGGACACACCGTATGTTCCTCTTCATGGTTTTCCTTTTGCACCCTC